>JAQFXM010004161.1:0-17936 GCA_034693345.1 Entomobrya multifasciata | reverse complement strand
GGGCTTATGGGAATTCAATATGGGAGGATTTTACGTATACATTTTTGGGGTTAGTTGGGAATCAACTTTGGTTTTTATTCAGTGGGATTTTGGTATTCAATATTATTTTAGTAAATGGGGAATCTGCATTCAAATTTTATTACGGGGTTTTTAATTGTTTTAATGGGAATTTTATTGGGATTTTATTGGGATTTAATCGGGTGTTTAAAGGGAATTTTATTGGAATTTATTCGGGATTTTATTGGAATTTAATTGAGATTTAATTGGAATTTAATCGGAATTTGCTTGAGATTTGACTGGTATTTAATTGGGAATTTTGTTAGAAAATAATTTAATATTTTTGATGGGTAAAGTTTGGTTTGGTATTTGTTATTTGAAATTGGTTTAGAGTGTTTTACTTAATTTAATTGGTTCAATTTAATTGGAATTATACAGTTGTTTGGGTTTTAAATTATTAATGAATCATATTTATTGGGGCTTGAATTGAAAATTAGTTCTTAAAAAATTCAGAATAAAATCGAATCATTTTATTATTTTCAAAATTTAACTAATACTTGTTGTTAACAGTAACGTCTTATTTTAGACCAGAACTACAAATCGAACCTATCTGAGCATTTTATCTTTTCGTCTGCATATTATATTTTATGAGAGATGAGCATATTTTACTTTTCATGTTTTTTCATTTTTATGAATGAGTCGCCAGCTTAAGCTCACACTTCACATTTTGCAAACTTAAACTTTAATTTTTAATTCACATTTAAAAAATCCTACGTAACAGATGTAATCAAAATATATCGTGTGAAATAGAAACTGTAGGTGCTAGTTATGGTAGTAAAACCCTACATACAATAATTCAGGAAATTTTCTTGCTGAAAAATATATACCTATTAAATAACGTTCTAAAAATACTGAGCATAAAAGCTATATAGACATCGAGATATTTTATTTGCATTTCGTGGAGCCTAAATTTTACCCATCTTCCAGCTGGCGTTTTTTATCCTCCTTAAAGTACACATCAGTTTGAGCTAAAAGCTGTCACTCCTCTTTTGACACCAGCGTACACCGTTTCAGTGAATCGTATTCTAACAACAGTACAAGGTTCTATTGTAAGTAATGAATGAGACGCCGGATGTTCAAGTAACAAAATCGTTTGACAGTAAAGGCCCATCCTGTATATTTTTACGATATTATTGTTTATCTGAAAATAAATCCTTTGAAATGATCTTCGCCATATAACTACGTACAATAAAAATTACCATTTGAAATATATTATACTTATGATATATTGCCACAAAAAGAAAAGCTCAACATGAATACCAAAAGATAAGAAAGGATAGTTACATACTCATCGCTAAAGATAAAAAATCTGACTGTCATTATGATATACATCCATTAAGCCGGATAAATCCATGCTATTCAATAGATGTACAAGTACGGAGGCTGAGAATGATGATAAATTGTGTCTAGCATCATCTAGCATTTGTAGTATAAAAAGAACTTCCTGTAAAAAGCCAATGTAGAGGTTAAAGCACAAGTCAAAGCAACGTTTCGGTTTCAGCTTTTTTCATTTCATTGCATTTCCTCAGACGACAAGCATCTACGAAAAGATAGCATTTGGCGTTTACTTGCATGGCTCGTAGTATAGTATATCGTAAGAGAAAAAAACGAAAATATCGCACAATCACACAAGACAATATATACTATACATGATATATATATTTTACATGAGATGAATAAGGAATCAGTATTCAGTGCTGCTGGCGCTATTTAAAAAATCTGTTTAGTTGCTTGATTCTAAAAGGTTCAATAGATTTGCACACACAACTGCTCTTGTTGTGCAATATCCACTATTGAATTTAACTTTTAGAAAATTGCTATTTTGAAATAGGCTGTATTCTTTTTCTTTACATGAAGAATACATTCAAAAAAAGGTTGACAGTGAATTCATCAAGGCGACACGTAGACTGCACACATCGTCGTGATGCATGCAAAAACTACTTGGCTTTCTTTTCCCTTTTGAACAAGACTAGCAATAAAGACGATTTTCAATGTGATGCCAAGATTTTTTTTCAATTGCCGATGTTCCCCTTTTTTGATAGTTGCTGACTGAAAGTGAACTTATGTATGATAATAGTTTTTTTCTGAAGAGAACAGTGAAGCATGGTGACTTGAGACTTACTTCAGTAATAAATACATCAAATGATATAACCATGTAGGCATACAATGCAGCTTTAAAAAACCAGCATGATGTCTGATTCTGATGGGATGTTCCAAAACACAAAATGCGTTTCGCATTTTAAATTTATGTATCATCTTTTTTGTGTGTCGGCTGAAGGTTTTCGTTTTATAAAAAATCCTTGATGTGTCTATTGTATTTTTTTCTAGATCCTTTTAATGCCCATACATCTATCGTGACAAAACAATAATACATCATACCACATTATATTTTCATTTACAATTCAGCAAAAATCCGTGCATGCACACTGCAGTGTATACGCAATCGAGCCATGAAAATGATCCAAAAGAAAGGAAAAATTTAAGTGTTTTCGCATAATCCTCTTTTGTGCATCTACTTCATAGTAAAAATGGCAAAAATTTAAAGAAAGTAATGGAGTGAAAAGAGGAGCAGTGAAGGGAAACCGTTGAAGTACGGAAGGAAACTAGCCTTTTCCTCTTTTTCAAATATGCTCAGGCAATACCCATAAATTATTCATTATGCAGTGCATTTGACATAAAACAAACAAATAATATTATCTTACCTCCCTTTCTTCATACATATTAGACATTAGATGTGTACATAAATATATCTATTATAAACATCTCAAGTTTTATTGTGTTGTGGAGCATTAAACATAACAAAATATTAGTTGTCATTGATGATGGCGGTGGTGATTGGTGATGATGATATGCTTCTTTTCAGTTTTTATAGTGGTTTGTTTACATTTACATAAATTCGGTGGAATTGCTAGGCAACATAATATATTTAATATATTTCTTAAGGCACAAGATATTGTATGACAACGTTAAGGATTCCACTGCAGTGAAAATTTTGGAAGTTTCTCCAAAAATATATTTGATGCATTATATTACGAAAGCTTATTGTACCTTGTACCACACGTTAAGAGAAAAGAAAAAAAGAACTACACTTAAGATGATGGGTATGGTAAATGGTAACTAAAACTATATAGCTAATATTTAGTCGTTCCGGATAAGCGAATCGTTTGTAATAATAATAATGCTCAGGAAAGTGTGAAATATCTGTGTAATGTATGAAAACCACATACAACAACACATATCATAGCCCATAAGATTCTTCTCTTTTTTCTTACTGCGCTTTTTAGAGAATATGCCTATTTTACTCGAGGGTACTATAACTATATAAGAATAAAACCAGAAAAAAATTATAGGACATTTCATAACTGTTCAATAAAATTTTAGTTCAACACATCCGGACGCTTCTTTAGGGTTAGAAATAGAATAGTAACCGTTGAGAGAAATAGAAAAGAGAAAGCAAACCAACTTGACAAAGTTATGGGAAAACTAGACATCCATAAACACCTGGCATGAACATTTTTGAGAGTATTATTATGAGGCCGTAAAAAATGAATGATTTATGTTATGAGCACCACCAAAATTTTATTTCTATCCTACTCATCTGTCCCTTTCAATAAATATAAATGTAAAATTTATTTAGATGGGTTACAATAAATACTTCGTAGTTTTCTTCAAAGATAAGAGCTTTTTGTTTGTCATCTCTAATAGCTTATTGTTATTGCAAGTGGTGCTCCCAACTTTCTCTTGACAATGCAAAAAAAAATTAGCAGTTGTAATTGCATCATGTGAACTGAAATAATTATGGAGTGTTGTACAAACGATCGAAATACATACATGTTGCTCTATTTATTGTTAAAGTTCGATAATTACTTAATTTGATATGTTTACTACATCAAGTGATAAAAATATTATCAGGGGCAAATAAATTTATGGGTTTACACGTAAATGCACATTTTATCATGGCCTTTTGGCGTTGCCTCTCCCAAATCTGTAGAAAGTTTTTTTCTTAACATAACATGGATCATGGAAGCATCAAGCATCAGAAAAAATATATGATATTGAAATATAATAACCATATTGCGGTTAGTGTATTCAAAAACTTGGAAAATACAACATAGATTTGGGTAAAAATGGCTC
Source organism: Entomobrya multifasciata (assembly GCA_034693345.1). Taxonomy (NCBI): domain Eukaryota; kingdom Metazoa; phylum Arthropoda; class Collembola; order Entomobryomorpha; family Entomobryidae; genus Entomobrya; species Entomobrya multifasciata. The sequence continues at coordinate 13,745 of JAQFXM010004161.1, read as the reverse complement.
CGACCTAAGCTATTTCCCTTGTCTTGACTTTCTATCATTATCCACACCATCGTAATGATCCTTTGAAGTATTGCATCCTTCTTGTACCACTATTTCAACACTTCTGACTTCCTCCTTTGTGTTACCATCTCCGTAATCACAGGTAGAAGTTGGTTGCGTAATGTTTTTGGCATTTTGGTGATGTTTCTGGGGAGGATGTTTATGATAATTCTGTTTATCTAGAGCTTCAACGGGATCTCCTTGTGTTGTCGATGCGGTAGCTTTTTCTTCTGTAAAATTGGACTCTTGAAGTCGGTGGTGGTGCCGGGGCTCTTGTGGTTGATGTTGCTGGAACTGATGGTGGTGGCGTTGTTGTTGAATCAGTTCTTTCCTCTTGACAGTATCATCTTTTCTGTTGACACTTTCATTTTTTGAATGGTTCTGTTCCAAAGATGCTCCAGTTTTTTCGTCCGCAGGAAAATGAACATACTTATCAACCGGGGTTTTCGCACTTTCACCTCCTCTGGCGATAAAATTCTTACGTTTCTCCTCTGTGGGAAAAGGGATGGAGGTTTGAGTTATCGCCAATCGAATCCCAGCTGCCGCATTGGAAGAGGTACTACTGTCCTGATGCTGCTCCTCGTCCTCATCCTCTCTAATCCCGGAGAGAAAATTGTAGCAGCTATTTTCCCTATTTTGGGTTGATGTTGGCGGATTTACAGAGCCACTAGAACGGGATTTCATGACCAAATTGGATATCGATTTAGGAAGCACAAACTTTTCTAAAGAGCCCTGTCGAGATGACTCCTGTGCAGAGAAAATAACATTTTATCATCTTCATGATCCTAAACCTAACGATAATTTTATAGTGAACACTCAAGATTCAAGATCGTTTTCCTTTTTTTTGCCTACAACTACTTGTCTTTGTGATGTGTGAGGCAAAATGGATCAACAATATAAGATTTATCAGTAAAGCCATTATATAATAGCATATGTCATTTCCTACATATGCTTCTTATTATGCATAGCATATATACTAAACTGATATAACTTTGATAAAATACAAACTGTTTCAGCCATTAAAACAGATTACATTACAGGCTTAGGAATAGTCTCATCCGCCACCGTGTAGCAGGTTGAGGTAGGAATTTTTGCAAGTGCCAGGCAGGGATCCACATCCTCAATATTTGTGTTAAGTCCATCAATTGCATCCAAAATCTTTTGATTTGTCCATGATGTCGACCTAGTTGCTCGTCGGAGATTTAGGGATAGTTGTGACTCGTTTGCATCAAGTGTACAGTTTTCATCAAGAGGAGGTAGAGAAGTGCGACTACCAATGACAGCGAAGGATCCACGTGTAGATGAGCAAGTGTTTCCTGTACTTCGACCTGTGCTACTACTTCTTCGAAGAGTTTTCGGGTACCTCTCATTGTAACGCGGGGAGGAAGCCAATGATGAATTGCTATTACTGCTGTCACTTTGATTTCCGCCGTCGTCGCTGTGATTGAATGGATTGATGATGGAGCCGTGATGATGTTCTTCCTCAGTTGTGGTTTGCCCATTTGGGCAAGAGGCTATAACAGAATTTGACATCATTTCTCCAGATGATGGGGCGGAGGTTGTACGATGGGCGCTTTGATGGACTAAAATTGAGTTGGAAGTTGCTTCCATCAATGCTGCTTAGGAAAGTTATGAATTTTTTTAGTAACTGCTGATGGTATTATCATGACAATGCATGGTTCTTTAGTTGAAAGCAAGTTATCAGATTTATCATCCTCTTTTGTTGAGTGTTGAATACTTAAATATATTAAAGTTTCTATGCACAAAAGCATCAAGTGGATTTAGATTGGCTGGAACATATTTCTATAGATATTTGGCATTCTGGGGAAAGTCTGTAATTACCCTTGAAGGGCCTTTGGTATGTGCTATGATTCGACTAAACCGTCACGGGATTTGTAAAGTGTCCTTCAAACGGAAGTGCAGTACTTCACATATTATGTGGTGAGCTTAAAGCATTAACATTTTTTCTCGATAAAACATAAAAAATCTTTTCCTGTATATTTATAGGACACTACATCTTTCAAACATTATAAATCAATACTCATTTGAGAAGTTCACATATGCCAGGTGAATGTAGCAAATAATTTATTTCTATGAAAGGAAGTATCTTATTTAAGCATTCACATACAATCATACAAACCATATGAAATTCGAATTAAAATTCATTTATTTGTATTCCATGAAATATAAATACACCACATTGCATCTTCATTCAGTACAACTATGTAATTTTGCAATTCGTTCAGAATATGGATGGAATACTGATGCTGCATCATCACTGAGAATTTGTGTGTAGCAATTCTAAATTTGATAATAATATGCCTAAAAATTGGATTTCACTCTTAGAAATGGATAAACTGCTATAGTTTGTTAGGCTGGCCGTGAAGAAAACGGGTTGCTAGAAATAGAACTTGTAATCGGGTCTTTTGTTTTGCTTCGCCATAAGATTCTGGGTTGCAGTTATTGTCACAGCATTGGTTTATTATCATCATTAGAAATTCATTAGAATGTTTAAATTCAATGCTACCTTATACTAATGGTAATGAGCAGCATATTTGCAGGATTCATTATTTTGTTCTAACATGAATATTAAATGCACGAAAGTATGAAACATTCCAAAATTCGACTGTTCCGATTCATTATCTGATTACGCACAACGAGTGAACATATACTATTCAAACTTACTTTGTTACTGCAATGATCATTCTAGTGCCGTGATTTCAAGCGTACAGAATGCTGTAACGGTAATAATAATGAATAACGAATAAAATGCCGCATGACAAAGAATGCTAATGACTTAAAACGAAACAGGAGCCAACAAACTGTTCGACCAAATGTGTAATCTGTACATATGTACATTATATCTATGTTTGTGCAAACCATTCCGACAAATATAGTGATAATTTAGCATAACAAACAGTAATTATGTTTAGAAAGTATGGAGTTTGAAGCACCATCGAGCTACTCCGAAATTCGGATTTTATGATCAGCCAGAGAACGCAACATCGCCACAGTCCCTTTTTATGTAGAAAATTAACGAGAACACATTCCATTCATATCACTCTGAGAACGATGGACAATTAAAGACTTGTCTAATGAAACTCAATACATTTATAATTTTGAATCCTTGTTTACCTTTGTGGAGTTATAAAACCCACGTTTATATTAGATTCGGAGTTATGATGAAGTGATTCGGTTTTGTCATTCGATGAGGAATGAAAATATATATTTTGCCCAAAAATAACAAATAGGTATATGTACTGCCACTCAATACATTTGCTTTTAATTGGATAACTACTTTGAAATGATCTAGTTAGTTGACAGTACTTAATAGGAAACAAAAACATTTTCTATAAAAATGTTAAATGATTAATGAAAAATTGTGCTAATAGAAAAACGAAAAGATCATCAAGTGCATTTCACGAGAGCATTTTGCCAAAAAAATCGTTAAGTACTCATAATAACTGTCAATTTGGAAAATTTTAGGTCAGGAGTTTTAGCATAAAATTCTCTTTTAATTCAACATCTCAACTAAGTCTCGTTGAAGGCTCATCATTATTATCACCAGACACAAAGTTTAAATAGAGTAAACAGCATACCATAATCATCATACAGTTAATGAGATAAATTGAGCGAAAGTTTAACAACCAAACCGTACGGCAGCAAAAGTTATAAAATTTGTGTAAAATGCTGAATTTTTTAGATGAAAGAGTTTTTTAGAATATTCTATCATAACAGGTCCCTACGGACAAACTTCCTGATGATGATAATGCTGAAGGGCAAAATGAACTGAAGAATTGATGTTATTTTTGCGGTAGCAATGTAGCATATACGGAAATAGATGGAAGTACATACAATTATATTAGAAAGAATGAAATTCATCTACGTAAAGAATTTAATGATAATAATTCCACGTAAGTGAAGTGAGTTCTGTTTGGTGGACTTTGCCTTTCTACCCGTCACTCGTGGCACGGAGATTTCCCAGGGACAATTTTGACTCGGCAGCTTTGGAGGACAAATGTAAAAGTTAAGCACAGAAGACAGACTTTATCCCAGTCAAATGATATGACAGTATGCTACACTCAGTCATATTATTTTTGTTAGAGAGAAAATTCTTTTTATATATTTTACAACACAGATGTAAGCGGCGTTGATGAAAGTGAGCGACAGTTTGAACAAGAAAGTCTTGAAAAGTATGAAAGTAAATAATATTAAGACAAAAAAGACCACGTCAAAAGACAAAGTCAGAAGCTGAAGCTTATGAGAAATGCATATATTTTTAACAAATGCACACACACAAAATTTCTACGAATGAGTTGAATGAGGAAGAAAGCAGGCGGGAGAAAAGGAAGAAACGTAGTAATTTTCTTGGATGATATTTTAATATTATTACTCTTTTACAAGATGCTCATTAATCTATACTTTTCTCTGCAACTTTAACGGAGATGGGTTCCACTTTCATTCCCTTTTTTGCTCCTTGGGTCACCACTTGAACTTGTTCCCAGTTTCTCTAGGGTTTGGGTTTACATCCATTTCAAGCACCAATCCATGTCCTTTGTTATAACGCATTTTATAGCCATATGAATAGCTTTACTTTCTAAGATGCTTCTCTACAACTGCTATATACATACATATATTATATTACCACCATCCGCCGTTTTCAGCCGTTCCACCATGAAATTATATCCATTCCTTTTTTTGTAGCAAAGTTCCAGGAACCCTACATCCCTGCCGAGAGGTCTTTACTTAGCTTCTCTTTTTACAACTTTCTCTTTAATAGTAACATGGAAAGATTCGCCTTTTTAAAAAATGTCGGTATTTTATACATTATCCTCTATTCTTCTTCTTGTACTGCCTACTTAAGGTTGAGTGCGTTTGAAATCTACTTTATTAGTGGTGAAAGTACTTCCTTCTTTTCTTTCGATTGAAGTTGAAATGATCTCCATACATGAAAAAAGGGGAAATAGTTTTGCTAGATATCGAAATGACACTTCCATTATCAAAGCTATCTATCTTCTCGACGTTCTTCTTCAATAATGTATACGTGGTCAGGTCAATAATACTGCTGATGCTGACCATCTTTATTGGTAGTGGCAGTGGCGGTATCATTAAAGAATTGCAGGTGAAGGAATTTTCTTCTAGTATTTTGTACGAGTAATAATGACTGCATTATCGATTATCACATCCCGTCCAGAGATCCCAGATAACTTACTGCTGAAAACTTACCTTTAATAAAGACGTTCAATATAATTTAGTACATGTATCCAGGAAGATGGTATGTACATGTTACAAAGTATAATCCTCAAAAGTAGCCATATATTCATACGGAAGCTAAAGTTGCAATTTTGTTGGAATGAAAAGTACATCTGCAATGTTTCTTTCTCCCAAAAGAATGAAATTTATTTTTTTGGTCAGAGGGGATCTTTCAGACAAAGCCTTTTTTGGTATGTGCTTCATCAATGTGGTGGAGGTGGCATCATTAGAAAATTATTACATTTTCTTTTCCTCGTTGAGATTTTTTAGAGTAGCTGAGTAAAACTGAAAATGTTAAAAGAGGTTAGCAGTTAGCAAGACACAATTTAGATCTGAAGATAACAAGCTACTTTGCTGACTTCAGAAAAAATATATAAGTACATATTGTTCTATGTGCTATTGTTGTTGAATCGTTTCTCGTTTCGTTTTTTTCTATCTTTTGTGCTAGAAATGACTTACATAGTTAGCTAGAGGAAATATACTGACGACTGACGGATGTTGTCTTTTGCCCATTTGTTTGTGCAATAGAAAAATACACTCGTAGAAAATGTAATACTAATGGTACCAAGTTTGTATGTAGTTTGCACTTTTTCATCAGCTTCCTCTTTCCGAACTACACTCTTGGGGTCTTCTTTTCCTTTCCTATTTGCAATGATGTACTCATTCCCTTTCTCGCTATTATATGTACTACTACGACCACTCACTAAAAGCCAGTATAATCTAATTCCATGTGTAAGTATGTTACATACCCAGAATAGCAGTATATTATAGTACTCACTCTGGCCTGGTGTAAATGTGTATACTGGGCAGTGTTTGTTGTATAAAAGCAACAACATCGTCGCCTTTTCTAACCCAGCCTATTGTAGTTGCGAATTTCATTGTTTCTGAAAGTTATTACTGTTTTTGTATGAAAGGCTAAGGCTACGTATGAATTATACATAAACATTGAAGTAATACCTTACCAAACTTGATCTCCTCACAACAATTTACTGGCTTTACTAGAAAGTTGGCCTTACAAACTAACTATAACTGATCTGAAGATCTGCTTACCATTTTGTATATCAAAAGAAATGGTAGCCCAACATTTGTGTGTAAGTAACTGACATAATCTATTTATTTTTCACGGTCTATGAAGTCGGCACTCGGCACACAGAGTTTTAATCTGTCGATATAAAGCATTGTGTGTAGTGTATACACAATATAATACATCATACATTCGTGTTCTGTTTAGCATGTTTGTTTGTAACTGTATTTCCTGGGGAGAAAGAAGGATGGTGTGGGTGAAAGAAGGAAAACTCTGTCTGAAAAGGAAGCAACAAAAGCAGAGGATAATGTTTACGTTGTTATTTTATCTTTAGAAAACTTTTTCCTTGGTGTTTGTACATCATCTTATGTTCATGTATGTTTTACATTTCTCGACATATTGAAAGTGGTGACTGTGACCAATGGGTTCTTTGTGATTGTCGGGATTTTTTTCTCCTTTTACTTCATATGTTTACCTTAATGTGTATCATGTTTAAAACGTAAATAAAGAAAATTGCCTACATGCTCGGGATTTTTATGTGCAATGTCGGGTTTTATGACACGACTATGATAGTATTTTCTACTTCTGTTTGTAACCAAATCTGTTGTCTGTTTGATACAAGGAAAAGTGAGTTTGTGTATCATTGCATTGCCAAACAAAGCAAATTCATAGCCGTCCATTTTGTTTGATGTTTTATTTGAAGGAGACTACATGGTTGGAGTCATGGGAAAAGTGAAAGTTGTTTGATGAACAAAGGCTGTGCACATCTACGGTATAATGGTTTACTGTCTGAATCTGAATGCATGCATGCATGTATATATTTTTTAAATAAATACAGAACATCATTAATATTATTTATTTATATTAAAATATTCTCATTGATTTTATCCTTGCTTATTTATTACATCATTCATATGTTGACATTGACAGTCACCAGAATGGAAAATAAAACCTCAACTAGAATTTATTAGTTTTCAGCTTCAGTCGCTGTGAATTCCTTTTGTTTAGCTCACAATGCCCAGCGGATAACTATAAATCACTTCCTTTTAAATTAAAATTCATACAGTCATTTACAATGAAATGGTGGAATATGAAACGTTTCATGAGTCCCTGCAAATTGAACATATAAATTGGCCACTTGATTGTATACTTTTAAAATGGTCAAAAAGCTAATTTTTCTAGGGGAATTGAATGGAAAATTGACCCCTGAAATCCACATAGTCTTTTTCAAATCTGTAAAAGAGTAGGTATAGTATAGCGAAAGGGTGTGGTGAATTCATTCACATCATTTTCAGCAGTTCAACAAGAATTACAATGAAATATTACTCAGGTGGTAAATTTAGATTCATTCTTTTATAATGACTCCAGTACCACTACGAAAAGAATATGGTTTTTTAGTTGATAGTACTTTCCCTACGTTAAGCAGGAAGTAAAAGCAACGTAGCATCTGGGGCAATAGCAATAATGTAAAATACGCAAGATGTTGTTCCTTTGTTGCATTCTGAATCTGCATTCCACTGGTTAAAGTAAAAAATTCCACAAAGAACTCCTGTAGCGCAGGAAAAAATTATTCTGTTCACATACAATATATAATTGTGCAAAAAAACCAGACAAAAACGAAAATAAACTGAAACTTGCGAGAATTTAAGCATAAAAATAAGAAAATGTTAGTAAATCAGGGCCAAATATTGTTCTTGAGTTTTGTTAAAGGAATTTACAATCAGTAACCTTCACAGGTATTATCCACTATTCCCTTCACGTGGACGATGAAGTAGGAGAATGGCCAACATTAAGTTATTATTAACAGACAGACGAACATTACCGAGGATTTCAATTAAGTACTATATATAATAACCTTTACCTTTAGTGAGCAGGCAGACCTCTACAATTCAGCAAAGAGAATTCGCAGATATTTGCTCTAATAAAAACAAGGCTTTGATAGGATTTTATTGTTCCGTAGCCGTTACGCCATGAAAACAGTGAATGGTGTTGGTTTGTAAGGATATTGCTTTGGTAAAATATATAAAGTTGCAATTTTCCAGAAAATATATCTCGTTTTATTGTATCACCTTGCACTTTCGTGAACACAAAGCCAAAAAAAGGTGGAAAGAGCTTTAGATTCTTTTGTTGTTGTCTCTCAACATTTCTACCAGCATCAATTACAGGAGGAAACTCATTTCAGTTGTGAATATTTCACTTTTTTTACTGGAATTAGTCTTGAATCTACCATAGAACTTATGTATAGGAGTATATAGTGTATATTATATATATATATTTCATTTTTTTGGGGAAGAAAGTCTGTTCCCATTCTATTCAAGGGAGTTCCAAGGTTTTTAGACAAGTTGTTTTAATTTTACAAACGTCTATTGTGTCTTTTTGTCGGTCAAGATAAAAACCTCCCAATTTTCAGGAGAAAAAATCTGTTGGTGTTTTTTCAACGGATGAACATAAAAACAGAGGCGGGCGGACACGCCTGCAAAAAAATATTTCTAGTTTAAGCTGTCTCTATTCTTTACGTTATATTTTTCTCGTATTTCATGGATAAAAATGAGCTTTAAATATAAACATAACCGACCTTCTGTTCATATAAAACGAGATCTAAACATTTTCAGAGGTATACATTTCATTAGAATACTGAAAGGTTTAGAAAAAATGTAAAGTATCTTTTTACCTTTTCTACTACCCCTTTCATTTTTGCACCCACACATATTGCACGGATGTACGTAACGTATTTATGCTTCTGGCATACGTTTTACTAGAATACTTTAATTGTACTCTATAAAAACGGGCATTTCTAACACATATATTAAATGGTTATGGTTCCTGTCGTGAAACAGAAGTCCCAACATTGCAAGCATATGTACATATGCATGTATGCTTATAACTGTAATACTTGTGTCAGAAAATTTGTGCCATTCCAAACGACTTTTGATGGCATGTTATCCAGAAAGTTTAAATTATTTGAAGTTATTGCAACTTTCATATTCCAAAAAATTATGTTGTAGATCTTACCCCTGGGGGCACTATAAGTTTAGTTTGATGACTACATATATGGATTTAGTTTTGGGTCACTTAATGAATTGTTTTCATGTGCGTGAACACAGTAAAACTAGATCATCCCATTCCTGACATGGAGAAACAGCCTCGAGAGAAAGTATAATCAAAATAAGTGTTCATGATTCCCCCGAAGTTGCGGTTACAAGCATATGTATCGCTTCGATTGCTTTATACTTGATTATTCCCATCCCGGGAGATTTTTTCCTGCTGTGATTGTCTGATGCTTAGAACTTGGTGGAAAACCATGTTATTGACTGCGACTGCAACATTCTTTCCACATGTTATTTCATATAGTTTATCATCTTGCACTTGTCTCATGCTTGTTAGATAATAGGACAATGGTTCATATCAAACTCGCTAATTCTACACAATGAACGTTAATGCTGAACCTAAAAATGGAACTGCTGGTATGAAAAATGGTTTCCCCGAAACATAAGCATAATATAGTCTCTGATCAATGAAGAAAAGTATTTATTATGATAAAATTGAGTACTTAATATTTGTGCCATTTATTTGCCTCCCTTTAATTTAAAACTCAAACCTGTGTTATGTAGGTAGTAGATCTGTAAAACCAAAGAACTATAGGCATCGATGGATTAGCTGAAATCACTAAATAATACTCACTTCCTATTGTTCAAGATCTTCAAGATATACTAAATATCAAGAATAAACAGTTACCCTTTTGACCTAAATATTTTGTTTCGGTGACCATTATTATGTTAGCATGTGAATGCCGATTCTCGTTTCGGCAGAGATTTTCATGACAGAAAGTTTTTTACAATAGCATAGTGCACACTTTAGTAAGCATTTAATTTTATGGTTCGTTTCCATTTCTCATTTCACTTTTAATTTTTGGCATTTCAATGGAAAATGAGTACTACTCCAATAGTAATATGCCTGGCCTCTCGTGAAAGATAATATTTTTATGACAAAAGCTCAACAATCAACTTTAAAGGGCTTTTTTCTTTACGTATCCCAAAATGAATGAAAGCATGCTTTCATGTTTCAGGTACCAATAGACTCCAATGAAATCGCTCCTGTTAAAGTTGAAGTGAGTAGAAAGCATCATGTATTCGAAATAAAAACTGATAACTATTGTGGCATATTGGCTAATTTCCTGCTTTCATGAGTTTCATGGTCATAAAAGCCACCGTCGTTTCATTTTAGTTGAACAATTTACAATGTCTGATGTTAGATAAATATCTACAAGAAGCAACAAAACAATGGGGATGAGTATGCTATAACATGAAATGCTATGAATATTTAAACCCTGACATGCTGTACTTCGGAAGTTAATAGCTGATTTTAAATTGAATCGATCATTATGGATTCATGTAGGCATACTTAAAAGTACTGAAAATGATAGGTAAGCTCATTACACTTGGTCTGGTCACTCAATCCGATTTCCGGTTTTTATAAGAGCATTGAATAATATCGTCTGCGTCTCGACTGAATTTTATAAATTTTTCGTGAGTATTTACCAGTCATTTATTACAGAATTCCCTTGTTGTTTACACTAAGGGTAAGTACGTATTTTGTTTATGTATGTATGTTAAGTATAAAGCATTTATATGATGGGAATTGGAACGCACATGGAATAAAAAACAAGCACAGATACATATATTATGAAGAAACAATCCATGCACGATATGAGGTCGTGATCTGCTTGTTTAGACGAAAAAATCTGAAATTGATGCATCAAAACGTGGTCGCAAGTAGATATAGGCATGTAGCACAAAACAAATTATTGCACCAAATGCACCTGTATTTTCAATAAATTTCACAGGGTTTGATTCACAGTTAATATAACTGTTTTGAACTTTTTTATCTGTAATTTGTTCGATGTCAGTCTGAAAATAATATGCTTTTGTACATCATGTCGTTGCAATTTTTAACACAAACTTTAGCCAAAGTTATAATTGGAAATATAATGAAATTATACTGTATTTTGGGTTGCGTGCAATACTTTTTTGCTGCTTTGCAATGATGAACTTTGACCATGCGTTCTACCTACAACAACCACGTGCATGACATATGACTTACTTTTAGCTAGAATTTTACCCTGACTGACAGACATACTCGTCAGTCATTTTCATGATCATGAACTTGCTTGTGATATAAAACTAAAGTACATGCAGCGGGGTATGATTATAATTTTATGCCATTATCTTTTCACCCAGATAAACTGGAAATATAACACAAATATGCATTACGGAACATTTTTCCGCTATCATTCCAACTACTGAATGCAAGGCCATAGAATTACAGAACTGTATTAAGAGTCCATCGCTAAAATTATAGTATTACATCATCTATCACCGACTGATGATAAGATAACATTCAGCACAGTTACTCCTCGATAATAATAGTAACATGTGCATGATCGCATGGCAGGGTGTAAATGCGAAGAGGTAGAAAACGAGAGCTCCTATTGTTTCCTCTTGCCATTATTTACAGGACTGCCACAGGAATACAATATCGTGATACAAAGTATCATTATCACTTTCAACTTTCACCAACCCATACCCAAACCAGTGTCAGTGTGCATGCGAGCATGCTTATAAAACACGAAACATAATTTGATAAAATATACATGAAAAAAATGGGGTATCATTTCTACTTGCTTTGTAAATTGTACAGCATTCTTGCATTAGCGACTGGCAATAAACTTATGTGCAAGCAAGTTACATCGTTCCAATGCATTAAAACAACTCATCGTTCACTACTCCGCCACCATTGAATTGCATTACAAGAAACACATTTACCACTTTCCAACTACTTTCTTTTTTGGTATAATGACATGCTTTTCTGGTCTAATAAAATCGCAATGGTTTCAGTACTGCAGAAGCAGTAGTAGCAGCAAAGAAAAACGAAGCTACTGAACAGGATTGCAGAGTTGTAAATAAGATGAAAGGCATGTGAATAAGCGTCGAGTTTGCGGAATCACACATGAATGTAACATGCCTTTCTTCAACAATACTTTAACAAGAAGACATGTTTTTGTCAAGGTACTATAATTCGAGGGTAGAACCTGCAGCAGCAAGCACTTTATTTCCTGTGCATATAGACACAGGTAGCTTAAACGTTTACAAAAAAAAGTACCGTTCGTAGTAGCTATTTGTTGAAATTTTAGAATACCTGCGAATACGTTCATCTATGCATGGTGAAAAATAAACCTTGTGGAAAATCAATCGGGTTACTAGAAAGGTGCAAACTTCTTATATTTATTACTAGAAATTAGCATGCACGCTCACGCGTGCACTTCGAAAGGTGTTTACTTGTTTCGAAATCGAAATAAAAAATCCAAGCTAGTGTAGTAAAATTTTCCAAGTTAACCCAGCAAAATGTTCGAAGCCAACCCATTAAAATGTTCCAAGCTAACCCTATAAAATATTCCAAGCCAACCCATTAAAATGTTCCAAGCTAACCCTACAAAATGTTCCAAGCTAACCCTGTAAAATTTTCCAAGCTAACCCTGCAAAATGTCTCAAGCTAACCCTGTAAAATGTTCCAAGCTAACCCAGTAAAATGTTCCAAGCTAACCCTTCGACAACTTCATTTTATTTCAAAAATCTGAGTTTAACATACCTAAAAGAGTTGTCAGATATAATCTACAATAGTTATGATACTAAAACCATTTTCAGATGCAAAAATAATTTTTCGATTTCGGAAACCAATTTCGGCAACTTCATTTTTTTTAAAATCTGAGTCTAACAAACCTAAAAGAGTTGTCAGATGTAATCTACGGTAGTTACGTTATTAAAACCAATTTCAGATGCAAAAATATTTTTTTCAATTTCGGAAACCAATTTCGGCAACTTCAATTTTTCAAAAATCTGAGTCTAACATACGACATTCAATATGCCTTAACATTCAGTATGCCTTAACATTCAGTATGCCTTAACATTCAGTATGCCTTAACATTCAGCATATGCCTTTACATTCAGTATGCCTTAACATTCACTTTGCCTTAACATTCAGTATGCCTTAACATTCAGCATGCCTTAACATTCAGTATGTCTTAACATTTAGTATGCCTTAACATTCAGCATGCCTTAACATTCAGTATGCCTTAAAATTCAGTATGCCTTAACATTCAGTTTGCCTTAAAATTCAGTATGCCTTAAAATTCAGTATGCCTTAACATTCACTTTGCCTTAACATTCAAAATGCCTTAACATTCACTTTGCCTTAAAATTCAGTGTGCCTTAACATTCACTTTGCCTTAACATTCAGTATGCCTTAACATTCAGTATGCCTTAACATTCAGTATGCCTTAACATTCACTTTGCTTTACATTCAGTATGCCTTAACATTCAGTATGCCTTAACATTCAGTTTGCCTTAACATTCAGTATGCCTTAACATTCAGT
>JAQFXM010004160.1:0-17938 GCA_034693345.1 Entomobrya multifasciata | reverse complement strand
GATGTTTAATTGCTGTCCGCTGATGTTTAATTGCTGTCCGCTGATGTTTAATTGCTGTCCGCTGATGTTTAATTGCTTTCCGCTAACTTTTCCCTTGCTGTCCGCTAACTTTTCCCTTTGCTGTCCGCTGAGATTTTCCCATTTAAAAAGCAAAGAAAATATCTGTCCGCTAACTTTTCCCATTGCTGTCCGCTGGCTGTCCGCTAACTTTTCCCTCTGCTGTCCGCTGAGATTTTCCCATTTAAAAAGCAAAGAAAATGTCTATCCGCTAACTTTTCCCATTGCTGTCCGCTGGCTGTCCGCTAACTTTTCCCTTGCTGTCCGCCAACTTTTCCTTAGCTGTCCGATAAGTAACACATGCCAATGTAGTCCACAATACTAGCCAATATTATCATCATAGCTTTTACCATAAAATTGTATTGCATAAAAAATGCTGTTACCTTTACCATTGCCAAAGTATTGTTCCGTCGTTCCTTTTGAAAGTTCCAGCTATTTTTGTTGCTATTTTAAATTGGGTATTTTAATAATACGGACATTTTAATTAACTAGGAATGACAAACTGATCACCCTAATTAGTCAAATAAGCAAACCAAAAAATAAAAGTCACGGTGAAAGTTGAAGCGATCATGATGTCTTGTAAACCCATAGAAATTGCTGATGTTCTAGAAACTAGCAATTCTTCATTAAATAAATCAAGCAATGGAAAAAGTACTGCCATTGAACCTCTGTCAGTACTTCCAGAAGAGGTAATTTTTTAATTAGTCAGTAGAACAATTAGAAACTTGCAGTATTTTTTTTTCTTATGAATAAAAGGTGTACATAGGAATATTCATAATTTGACATTGTAATCAAATGAAGTTTGATATTTTCAAATTAGGTATGGGAGCTAATATTAAACAGATTGGACGATTCTCAGGATATTTGCAATTTTTTTATTGCATATCCACAACTTAATAGAGCCCTTCATAGTAAAAAGCCTAACCTACTGTTCCAACTTGTAAGAAACATATACACGAATCATCTGCAATTGTCAATTAATATATTAAATATAGTATCCTATTTACAGGTGTTACCACACATTATGACGAAATACCTGGTTCAAAAACGGGTATTTAAACTAATTTATAAATTTTATTTGATTCTACTTGGCGTATTAATTTTATTTGAATAACTCTTTGTTTATATAGACTAACATTCAATATAACTGGCTGTTCTATCTTCGATCCCATGAACTTTTTAGTCTTCGACTTTTCTCTAAACGATGGAAGCATGCTGTGGAAACATGCATACAAAATCATGCGGATCGTCATCCACTCTTGCCAAAATCCAATCAAAATGATAATAATCTCGACAATCCAGATAACCTGACTGTACCTGAACACCACTTTAGTTACCAACGCATGTACAAATATCATTTTGGCTCTACAATATTTCTCGCACCACAACAAATTGATGAATTTATGGAAGATATGAATAGTTTTGATGAAAACCCATTTCCAGGAAAATTCGTCTATTGTGACTTTTCATATTCGTCTGACGTCACAACGTTACACCAATTTGTTCCAAAACTTGTAGTAATGTTGCAAAAGTTTGGCAAACATGTGCATATTTTAGACTTTAAGATTTTTGATAACGATAATCGTAATTTAGAAAATTTTAAAACTATTTTAAAGGGACTTTCGTATTGCTCTAATCTCCGATCGTTAACGATTCGTGGAATGTTAGGTTTCGGTCAGGATTTTCCAGAGGATACTACAAGTCAAAACTTTTTTAAAGAACCTGAAAGTCAACAACTTTTTCCTGAATTACCATTTTTGAAAATTTTCGAATGGAAAGTTGCTGTAGAAAAAAGTTCCAATTGGGTAAATAGAATGATTGACACATATGCCAAGCAGAATGATTGCTTACGAAAATTAACAATAGACGTAAATTACTGTAAAACAAGTTTAGTCTCTCGTTTGAAAAATGTGTCAGAACTGCATCTTTTCTTAAGTTCGCATTTGAGACATGCCGTAACGTCTATTCGAAATATTTTACAATTATTTCCACTTGGCCAGCTAAGAAAGTTTTGCTTAAGTTATAATCCTAGCAGAGGATGTTTAAATATTAATGTAAAGGAATTATTGCAAGTTCTCAGCGAATTTCAAATTCAAGTCGTAGTTTTGGAACAGTTTATATTAAAGGGATCGCCCGTTAACGACCGTGAACATATGAGTATTTCGAGTACAATTTCACTCCATTTTGATGACAATTACGATTTGAGCTTTGGATTTTTAAAATTGCTAACTAATTTGCAGTTTCTACACATTTATGTAGATAGTCACACTTTTCATAGTAATTGGAATAGAGATACGTTTACAAAATCGTTGAGTTCTTACTTTTCCAAAACTTTTTGCAAAAGTAATGGAGAGGAATCTATTAAGTCAAATATTCCAACAAACTTCTCAATTTGGAAAGAATTACCTAAACTAAAGATACTGTCTGCGTCTGTGGACCATGTAGGAATACTTGAGATTCAGTTTGCTAGAGAGTGTTGAAAAAAATTCTAAAATACACAAGGGTTAAAGAGAAATTAACTCGATAATTCGTGAATACAAAATAAATTTAAACAACTTTACCAATTCATTTAAATGCTTTGTTACATAAGCAACTTTATAGAAATATACATACTATATTTGAATCCGTGAATTAACTACAAATGTTATGTAAACTATATAGATTAAGGGACAAATTAGTATTAAATGTTATAATAGCTTTGTGTTTGATTTTCAATACGCGTAATAGGTTTGCGACCATTAATCGGATTTCATATTCAGTCAACTTTCGATGCGTAACATCATTTTTTACGTAATATATGACAACAATATACTAGATGAAAGGTTAGCTAATAACACAAAATTTAGCCGCAAATTAAAATGCACAACTTCGAATGCACAAAAAAACCTGAACAAAATTATAAGTAATCCAGTACCGACTTACTAAAACGTTTAATACATTTAAAGAGACAGCAGTAAGAAAATTGAATACTAAAGCAGTCAATTTAATTGGTCGTATACTCATACATATTTGTCTAAATCCTTTATTAGCATTTTGTTACAAATTAAAAAATAAATTATTAATAAATTTTACCACAAATGTCTTTCACCTTGACCACTAATTAAGTTAAACTTTCACTTTTTTTCGTTTTCGGCGGATGAATCTTTTTCTTATGAAACCACAAATTTCTATTTGACACATATCCCAATCCACAAATTCCACACTTAAATTTCCTCTCCCTGTCCTCCATCTTCTTATGAGTATTCTCATGACTTACAAGTTTATACCTTTCCCAAAATCCCTTTCCACAAGCCCCACAAACAAATTTAAAATTTCCCCCTCCTCCCCCGCCATGCCAACTTTCCATATGCTTATCCAGCCTCTCCTTTTTCATAAACTTTAATCTACATCCCTGAACCCCACACCTTAGCAATTGATATCCCTCCTCCTCCACCAATTTCCTAGTCACCGGATCCTCCTTATGCTTCATTAACAAATGCTTCTTTAATTTAAATCCATTCGAAAATCCCATCCCGCAAACGTGACAAGTATACTCCAATTTCTTCTCATGCACAAATTTCTCATGTAAAGCTAAACTAGCTTGTGAACTAAACTCCTTTCCACACCAACTACACAATTGTGGCTCCTCCTCCTTTTTCTTAATTGGCTCCCTGATTGGTCCAATCCCATGCATCTTTTTTCGATGTAAATGCAAAGCTCTCTCTGAAATTTTCTTGATTCCACAAATTTCACAAGGCCATGTTGGGGCGGGGGAGGGTTCCTCGTCAGTTTCCGGTGCAATTTTTTTCCTCTTCCCAATTTTCTTTCCATGATTAAATTTCCAATGCTTTTGAAATTTGTTGCCAAGCTGAGTAGACAATATTTTACCACAATTTTCAGCAGGACATGGGAACTCCTTAATTTTATGACCTTTCCATTGATGTTCACTGAAGTAGCTAGTTTTTTCATAAATTTTTCCACAGGATCCACATTCAAATTTGCCATCTTCAGTGACCCTCGAATTTTTGGGTATCCATTTGGGTTTATCCAGTTCCACCGGAGGTGGTTCCTTGGGTTCGGTGGGATTTTCAAGGTAAATTAGGTATTCTTGGGGACTGCACTCGTTAAGATCGATAACACCATCAACATTTAACACAGAATAATTACCTAAAAAAATTAACAAATAATTAACCATTAATTTATAATTTAGTTAAAATATTCAATTAATTCATTCATACTTTAAATTTCATCTTACTGGATTTTACAAATGAACAAATTTTTCCTTCAAACGACGACAAATTTTCATCCCCATTCTCCAGACAAGTTTTACATCTTATTTTTAAAATCACATCTTTTTGAATTGATCTCAGCGGCTTCCCAATTTTCCTAATATCCGCATCAAGTTTCCTCGCAGTCCTCGCCAAACGCGTACAAGTTTCACAAAATCTTATCCAATTTGCAGGATCTGGTCCACATTTTTTGTATTGATTTTCAATATATCTGCTAGGAACCTTTAGAAGCAATCTTAGCAGGAATACCACATCCAAATTGTTTTCCAGTTTATTAGAGTCGTTGTCGTCAATGATAACCTTGGTCAATGTACAGTCACAGATAAAGCACTTTGTTGGCATTAACATATCTTCAGTTAAAACTGGAGGGGCCTCTAGCTTCACCTCCGAATTTTTTATTCTTCTCAAAAAAGAATCTACACAAATTTCCAAACATTTAAAAGTTAAAACTAAATGACATACTTGAATAATAATTATGTTTTAATTACTTAAAACTCACCTTGTTTCACAAACGCTCTTATTTTATCCCCAAACCTATTCCCAAGATAAGCCGCCTCCCCATCTCCATGCTTATCATCCCCACTTATCTTAATAGTTTCCTTAACCTTTCTCTCATCTTCCCTCAACTCATTTTCATTTATCCTCATTTCCTCATCCAACTCCCTTGCCCTCCTAATCACCTCAGTACACTCGCAACAAATCCTTATCCAATCCTCCGGATTATCCCCATTTTCCATTAACTTTTCAAATAACTCATCTCTCCCCACCTTCAAAAGCTTCCTCAATAAAAATATCACATTTAAACTATTCCTCAATGAAATTTTCCACAACTTTTCATCCTCCTCCTCGCCATCATCATCAGTTAAATTTGCTTTCGAACAGTTACCACCACAAATGAAACAGCCTCTTGTAATTCTCTCCTTACCCATTTTAAATTTAAACAGTTAAACTTTTAAATTAAAAATATGTTAATCCGTCTAAACATATCAGTAGACCACCATATCGACACATTGACATTTTCTTACAATATCAAAACAAGTATCAACTGTTCTTCTTTTTGCACTACACAAAGCAGCTGTTCACTACACATGCCCCATGCCGCATCTTTCTTTCACCAAATTTGTTTCTATTTACCATTCAATCTAAATAATATGCATTTATAAGTTTACTTGGGCTAAAAAATACTGATGTTTAAAAAAAACGTCAAAATAGCTTATTGTAATTCAATCGAATATCCAGTTTGGTAAAGAAATATCAAGTATTCATTATAAAGACACAAAAAATGGGATTTCACACAAATATTAACTGTAGATAAAAAAATTCCTCGAAAGAATATATTTTGTTTTGTGATTTTGCACACTTTTAATCTTACTACATACTTACAAATTTGATATATACTTGTTATTAATCTTTTCCAGTAATAAATGATACAAGTTTTCTTTTATTTTTATTATTTGATTGGTTCAAAGTAAAATTTAGAACAAACATATGAATATCATTTTTTGTAAAAAATTTAAATGTAAATCTTTTAATAAATCATGGTGCTTTAAAATAGAGATAATATTTGCATGCGTACTGACTGAGTAAAAATATCTAAACTAGTAAATAGGCAGTTAAACTGTAAAACATTTAGTCAAACTACAAAACTAATTAGTTAAAGTAAAGATTAATTAGGGAAGCTAGAAAATAATTAGTCAAACCAAAAAGTAATTCGTTACACTAGAATCGTTTTGAAGCAAAAATAAATTATAACATACAATTAATAAGTTCGACTACGATTATAACTGAATACAACAAATACTTGTATCACTACTTTATATTATGATTCATACCTTTTGGTATACATTTTATTTCATTACAATCAATAAATATTTATAGAAACCTTTCCACAAATGAGTGGGATAGTGTTTTCTTAACTCTTTTGGTTTGGAAAAGCTTTTACAAACTTGTTTGGCTTTTATATGGGTTTTTCACCTGTATGTATTCTCATGATTTCATCCAATCTCTCCCAAATTGAGAACGTTTTGTCACAAAAAAATACATTCGCAATTCCAAAGCTTTATGTGAACAAATATTTCTCGTTGTCTCATGTATTTTTCTAGTAAACTTTTTTTTCGTAGTATCCACACTTGTAAATCTTATTCCCAAAATGTAAAAATGTTTTGTGCTCTTTTAGACTTCTCGGGTTGGCAAGCATTTAATCGCACAACTAACAATCTATTTGTTTTTTGCTTTGTTATGAGTATTTTCATGTCTTTTTAAGTCCGACTTTGCGGATAATGATTTATTACATGTTTTGCAATTGTGCGGTTTCTCCTTTTCTCCTGTATGACCCAATATGTGATATTTGAGACCTCCATTTGATGTCAAGTATTTGTCACATAATTCGCATTTAAATGGCGTCGTCTCTTTGTACATATTTTCATGTATTTTCAGCGCCCCCTTTTGTACAAATTCTTTGTCACAAACACTGCACTGGAATGGCTTGGATGTCTTGTGTGTTAACGCATGTATCCGCAAATTACCTTTTTGTGTGAAAAACTTTTTTACACTCAAATGGGCGGTGATCAGTGTTCATTCTCATGTGGTATGTAAGCGTCTTGTTTTGTGAACAATCACATGGTTTAAAAAAGTACGGTCTATCATGAATATGTGTTCGGTAGTGTTGGAAGAGTCCAGAATTGCCGGTAAATTGTTTTGAGCAGAACAAACACTCACATTTGCTTATTACTTGAATTAATTTAATTTGCAGGGGCTTTTGGAATTCAGCCAAACTATATACAAACTCATCACGGTTGGCTTTGGTTGACAAAGATTTATGATAAAATAAATTAAACTAAAGAAAGGGAAATTTTAAGGGTGAAGTCGTTTTGTTTACTTCGTTGGATACTTCAAATTTTGACTAAAATAATGTTGTTTGCACACCGTCTCATACGCGGAGTGTTTCATTGGTCTTCGTTCTTGTTGTGCAATCCAGCGGAAAATTAATTCATTTCACATTGCGTTCTGTTTGGATCACACTCATAGCGAGACGAAAAATTGAATTGAGCAATAAAACACTCCACGTAACAGTCAATAAGTTATTCGTATTTCTTGGGGGAAAACTTCGTGGCATTTATTTTAATATTATGAACCAAAGAATATCATTAGATTAAACCAAATAGAAATTTTACAAATTAAAAGTAGTGATTTTTGTCAGGTTTTTTGTACACTTTGGAGGACTAGTTGCTATTATACATCATAAAATATTTAATTGTAATCTAAACAATCTAAACCATGTTAAGAAGGGCTTTTCAAAGTTGTTATTTTAGTTGCTAAAAATTACATATTTATAAAGCACATTTTTTTCATTCGATTTAACAAAATGTGTAGTTCTCATCATTAGTATCCATATTCACCCTTATTAACCCTCCCATACCCGAAAAAAGGAATATTCCCGTATTCCCTTACGAACTGAACGTCCAATATATCAATTGCATTACTAACTGACACACTCAGCATTTCTAATTTTGGTAACTCATTCCAAATCGAAAAGTCATCTGGAACCACTACTGGGTCATGAGGCTCCTCTTCATCAATGGCAGCATGAAAAAAATAAGTACGTAGATTATTTGCGAATGACTTTTGTTCGGCCAAATATTTTATGGAAAATTCTCTGTAAACCCAATAACTGACAAACACGTATAGAAATCTTAAATTAGGTAATTGTTTCAAAAACGTGTAGCTGAGTTCTAAATTATCGTTCAAGTATATTGTTGTTATACCCCGAAATGTGTTTATCAAAGAATCAGGCTGGGCTCTTAGATCTGGGCTTTCTTTTACAAAAAAACGGTCAAAAACCACAGTTTTGATTTGAAATTCATCCAAAATTTGTAAAACACTGTTGACATATATTTCAGTCTCATCATCCAAGAAGGGATGATCACTAATACCAAATTTCTGTATTTGTCCCACAGGAAAACAGCTTACGACGTTTCTAATAGAATGGATATCATACTGGTTACCGGTGTCCAGAAAAATGTGTAATTCGGTTAATCTCTTAAGATTAAGGCCCAGTTCAGGATTAAGAAAATTTGGATCAATGGACAATTTACTTAACGAATTTTCCTGCTTTATATATGTGCTAATCATTCGATCATTCCAGCTTGAATCCTCAACATTTCGAACATGCCAGTTGAAAGTTGTCAAGAAATTGAATTCAGGAAATAATCGTTGAGACCCCGGTTGATTGAAAAAATCATTGGTTGCTTTATCTTCTCCAGCGTCTAAGTCCGCACGAATCGTTAATGATTTTACATTAGGAACATTACCAAAGATATTTAGAATACCCTTAAATATTTCCAAATTACATTCGTTATTGCTTATGAATTCAAAATCGAGAATATTTATGTATTGGCCAAATTTTTCTGACATTTGTCCAAGTTTTGGAATAATTGGTGGTATTATTAACCAGTCATCTTGATCAGATTCAGTGGACTCGAAGAAGACAAATTTTCCTGGAAATGGGTTTCCATTGTAGTTCTTCATTTTTTCCATGAAGCCCTCAATCTGATTCGGCGTGTGAAATTTCGTCGCTCCAAAATGATATTTTTGTATTGGATAGTAACTGAAGTGATTTTCAGTTACAATTTTGTCGGTTGGTGATTGGGATGGAGAATCCGGATGATTTTGGATGCAATTTTCTACTGCATATTTCCAACGTTTGGAGACTTGCCGAAGCTGATAGAATTCCTTTGATAAGAGATACCAGTAATCGAGACTTCCATGCTTCTGCAAAATATAAAAATTCTGAGTCACACCGCACAAACTTTGGTTTCAGTTTAAGACAACGATTCATTACCTCCTTTCTAACCAAATATTTCGTCACGATATGTGGTAAAATCTGGAAAATAGAAATTTTATTATGTATAAACTGTTACTCTTTTACTTTTGGAAGAAGTTCTCAATTTAAAGCTTACAAGATCAAATAGCCAGTTGGGTTTTTTACAGTGAAATAACTTGTCCAAGTCTGGAAAAGCCCTCAAACAATGGAAGATATCATGAGAGCTTTCAAGATGGTTCAACACCAGTTCCCACATCTATATAAACATAAATATGTAAATTTTAATAAATATTAGCTGCAATTTTTATCTAGTACAACAAAATAGTCATATCAATATTTAATTACTTCTTCTGGTAGTAACTGCAAAGGCCTTTTGACCGTAACAGATACCGTATCATTGGTATCGTTGCCAGTTACTTCGTTAATTGTTGACCTGCTTGTGCCTGGAATACTTCCTTCAATTTTAGTATCAGACCCATTTTGGGTATTACATTCTCCAAGTTTTGCTTTTTTACTTGCCAATTGAACTAAAGGAAACACTGTGTTTTCCATTTTAATTTTGTTTTGTTAATTTTATTAACAAAATGCAAGTTGATAAGAAAAGATAAACAAGTTGAACAAATTTTCGAGGATGAAAGAAAATGAAATTCAGTTGGTTGAGTAAACACTATGTGGGGTATTTTATGGTTTAAGTTTGTTTACGTGAGGTATCAGCTGAGCATGAGCATATCAGAGTTTTTGCTTTGTTCAGATGCCAAGCATTCTTGATAGCTTATGACTTTGGTTGCTCCTCGTAAATGCACGAATCTTGTGTTGAGTAGCAAATATGCTATGATAGTGAATTTGCTTTTGTATTTATATTTTTGTTCAGGCAGCTTTTGAAGTCAGGATGCTTTTGTAATAACACTTAAAAATTTTCGCTTATACATTTCATAATAAAGAAGTTTTTATCTATCAATTAAGCATAACATTTGTCCGTCAAAACCGCATAATATATTGAATTTGTATCTTAAACGTTTAAGTTTATATTAAAGTAACACTTTTATTCCCTTTTTTAAACAAATTTACGATGACATTGACAAAAAACAAAAAAAACAGGAGCAATATGATAACAACCAAAATTGGTTTATTGGTATTTTTCCTCGTTAGGTGGATTGGTTTTCATGATAGGAACATATAAACATATTTTTGATGTTTGATGTAATTGTTTCTATTATACTTCGACTTTCTTCATCGTCATGGTGGTCACTTGTGGTAACTATGCACTGTGGGTTTTCCTTCATGTATTTCTCCAAGGATGTTTGTATTCTCTGCGGTAGCTTTACAAATCTAACTTTAGTTTCTCGATATTCTTTTCTGAAAGTTTAAATTGGTTCCATGGTATGACTGTACAGCAATAAAGAGAAGCTCTTTTGCCATTTAAATTTATAAAACTAAATATACCTTTCAGAATCCTCACAATGAACGGTCAGTACTAATTTTTGTACTATCCAGTACTTTATGTGTAAACAGGAATATAGCTTTAACATCCAATCGCTCATAAGCACATTTTCAAGAATGCATAATGTTTCCAGAATTGCAGACAAATGTTCTTCCGTTGCCTTTCTTTTCAATGTCTAAAAAAATATATCGTCATACGGAATAAAAACTGAAGTCTTGTTTTAACAATTTCCAAATTTGTATGTTTACCTCCAAATCATCAATCGTTATTGCAATCAGCAGATTATGCAGCACAATTACTGCAATAAGTATGAAAACGACAATCAGTATGTTGACAGCAAAAAGGCGTTCATATTTTAACTGGTCATCTTTGTGAATCATTTCGCCTAAATCTAGCTCGCCAACCATCATCGCTAATAGTTTACTGAAACCAAGTCCAGCTTCTAGTTGAAACTCTCGATTCTTATAGGAAATATTAAATTATGCATAAAAAGTACACAAAACCAACATCATATATTCAATGAACTTACGGAAGGAAGCATAAAACGAAATTTCAGAACAAAGGCGAAAAGTAATGGGATGTTGGCAGCTAGAAAAATCACTAAATTCTTGAAGCTCTATCATGGTAAATAAATATTAAATTCTGAATTAGTTATGATTTGTATGCATTTTCAAGACCAATTGATAATATTTTTTACCCTTCGCATCATTTGATTGTACACTCCCAAAAGTTCAACTTTGGTAAACTGTCCTTGTGTCAAAAATAGTGATGTTACGATTCCAGCCTATTAAGAAAATTTGTCCTCAGTAATAAATCATGGAATATCAATAAGTGAAGCATCATACACATTTATTTAGTTACCGTGACAATAAGTGACAAACCAATATTGACTATTCCTGTGTAATCTGACGATGTTGTTGGTAGGAAAGTGGTGACGGGTAAAACGATAAGCAACAACCACTGACCTATATTTTCAAGTTGTGACCAATAATAACTACATTCTGGTGCGACGCAAAATTCACACAATTCCTTCAGTAACATCACCAAGTAAACAACTACTAGAAAGATTAATGACACTGATGTGTTAGTGTCGCCGTCAGAATCATGAGCCAAAAATGATGCGCAAAAATGTGAATCGGTAAACCCAGTAGAGTCGATACAAGTGTTGCAAACTATGTAGGTTGTGCTCAGAGCATACCAGACCATCTATATAGGCATTTTAATTGATTATCTTTACCAAGTTAGATTATTGTTTTTCAAAGTTAAGACTAAATTACGAACATGCAAGACAATAGATATCCATATTATGAATGATAGTCTCCTCCATTTTAGCCACAAAAATATTTGAAACAAAGGATGGATCAGGATTTCCCCTCGACTTTCATTTGACATTGTTAATAAAGCTGATGGATACATCATTTCACGATACTTGTCGTTCGGTGAATCAAATTCGCCTTTGTCCCATGTTATCGCTCTTTTTGAAAAGGGTTACAGTTTTCAGCAAGCTTTAACGACCTTACGCATTTCTCCTATATTTGTAAACTTACGAAAATTGGCAGTGTATGATCCAGTACAAGGATTGATCATAATAATAGTTATGTCGATGAACGTGCAATGATTTGTCATAAACTTCAAATAGGCGCTTATATCTTATTTTCTTAATAACATTTCTAAATTGGCTGAATTTCATTTCTGCTCCATGATCCAACAGCAAGTCAATCACAAGATATTGATGACGAATAACTGCTATATCCATTGCAATTTTACCTTCGTCGTTAACAGTGTTAACGAAATTGTATAGTTGACCTGGTTTTACAAGATCTCGTTTTGCGATGTTTAAAAGTTCTAGAATGAGATTCTCTGCCTTTTTAGAACAATCTGAAAAGAAATCAAAAGAATTCCGATTTTGTAAAGTTAATACTATATAAAAACAAATCAACGGTCATAGATGAAGATTTTGTTCGAAAATTTGTGTTTTTACCTCTGTCTACGGCATAATGAAGCATTGAATATCCCCTTCGATATTTTCCAATGTAATTTGTGATACCACTGGGATCTCCATAAATAATTTGAAACACACTATTCCAGTCATCGTTTTCAAGGGCAACGAATAATTCGGTAATTTTTTCTGAGCTCGAAAGCTCTACCATTGGAAATGTTTTTGTTTCTTTATTTGGCAGTGTAAATGGCACTGCATCTGTATCAAGCCTTGTATCCATGTTGCTATTCATTTCTTCCGTGCCACAGTTGTTCTTGTACTGAATATATGCTAAAAGTTTTGTGCAAGATAAAAAGGAAACTGAAAATATTTTTATTTAAACTGACATAAACAACCACAACTTCCGTTTGCATCTACGCTGGACATCCGCTATGTTGGTTTTTGTTGCTACTTATCACGAAACAAGGAAATATTAACTTTAAATGATATAATTTTGTAGCTTGAAAAGGTCACTGTGAAACTCACACACTTCATTTTAAAAAG
Source organism: Entomobrya multifasciata (assembly GCA_034693345.1). Taxonomy (NCBI): domain Eukaryota; kingdom Metazoa; phylum Arthropoda; class Collembola; order Entomobryomorpha; family Entomobryidae; genus Entomobrya; species Entomobrya multifasciata. Next base: position 4,868 of record JAQFXM010004160.1, on the reverse strand, counting down.
TTTTGCTTACGTAAATTAAGTTTTAAAAGCAATTAATATGCAAAAATGATGTTTTATGGTTAAGAAATAATATTTAAAAAAAATTATTGCAGACTAGCTTCTAATACACGGGAAATCTCTGCACTAGATCCCATTGTTTTAAATTTAGAGGGTTGTAAATGAAACTTGTATCCACAAACCGTATTAGATTTTTCTCGCTCTAATAAAATACGCATGCTAGACTTTGTTCACATCGTGACGTAAGCAGTCATGTAGGCGTAGTCATTGAATTTGCTGAAATTCGTTTCATTTTTTGCACTCACACAAATGCATGGGAAATGTTAACAGTCCAGTCCCTAATCCGCAAAGTGAAAAGATAATTTTTTCTGTATGGTTTTGAAAAATGGATTAATAAGCCATTTAAAAATCACTAGGAATCGCTAAAAATAGCCAATTATATTAGACTCCATGGGTTAAGTAGGCTCTTTCTATCATATTTCCAAAGAGCTCTTAGGTTTGAATTGTTTTGTGGAGTAAAAATCAATAACTTTTGTTTTAAATCATTCAATTTTGGTTCTGTTTGAATAATTTACTACAAAAAATTATGTATTACTTTATAAACCAGGAAAATATCAAAATGTTATGATACCCAATTTTCAAACTTTCGACATTATTAAATGATATGAATCAAGTTTAAATTGAAATGCGCAGTTAAAACGTTCCGACACAATCATAATATCACGCTATAATTATTCAGATGCTTATAAAGTAAGAAAGTATAGTAATATTAATTGTCATACCATTTCACATTACAAGCCGTTATTTATTACTGATTTATGCCTTAGTTCATCTATTAATATGTTGTTTTAAAAACACCAAAAACACTAACTTTTCATGAAATTATTATACATAATTTTCCTTTTCCAAGACTTAAAAAGTGGATATTTAAAATTATAATTTAATTTCTATCCTCATAAATTTACAACAGATGCTTTTTAAGATAATTATATGATTATGTGTTATAAAGCAATTGAAGTTATTTATATTGGTTTTGGTAAAAAAATCAATTAAATAATTCCCTTGTTTAATCTTAAAATATTTATACCAGAATATGACATTAATGGTATAGTTCAAAAATAAATGTGTACAATTTTTTACTAACTTTTGCTGTTATTTAAATTGAGCACAAAGAAATCATTTACTCGGATTGCTTGGAACTTTAAATAAAAAAAACTATTTAAGCTTCATTAACCATTACTAGCATGTTTAAAGTATAATTGAGGACTTCCCATAAGTAAGTATTTTTCGCATGCTTATCCATTATTCCAATCGTCCCCTTTGGAATTGCCATTGCCCAGAAACTTTTAACCGTTTTCTTTATAAATAGTCCTTCATAACTTTTCAAATACAATGCTTCTTTCCCCCACTTCCTCAACAAGTTGCTGCTTTCAGAATAAATTTTATCTGAAATGTTAAACAGAGTTATAATACCTAAAAGTATAAGTTCTGTATAAACTCCACATAAAACTGAAAGTGAATATTTTCTTAAATTTGCAAGTAATATTGTTCCATTTGCCCCAACTACTATAACAAAGAATACACTAGATAACACGCTAATTGTAAAATTTTTAAACATGGGTTTGCAAGCATTAAATTGAATGCAAGCCTGCATATAAAAGTGTAAGCTTGTTTTCTGCAGCTTTGCAGTACCAAATTTTCTCAAAAGATTTATCATCACTGGGTAAGAACCCAAATTTAGTAAAAGCGTTGTTCGCATAGTTGCTAAAACTACAAGGGTAGAGATTGTGGCAAGAGTATAGCGAACCAATATGAGTATCCAGCAAGATAAATCTACATTGTTTAGCCCTGTATTGCGAGTTGTCCTTTGAGCGACAAGAATGAATGTATAAACTGGATCCAATTTCTTAGCCACAATCACAATTGGAACAATAAACCCAGCCAATATTCCGAATAAAACAATGTTTAAAGCTAAAATAGCAATTACATCCCGATTGCGTTTGAAAGATGAATCTAAATAAAATATTTTAAATTGTTACTTGTGATGATTTGAAAAAATTATGACTATAAAAAGTTTTTAAAAATCGAACCTCTTGCTTTCATTCGCCAAATATTCGCTAGCTCAAATACTGCGTTCATGCAAGTAGCAATGTCGTTCCCGTAAACGACGACAACTAAATCCATCACAAATGAGTTGAAAGTTGTGAGAAAGATAAGTGATCCAACAAGAACTTGAAACGTTTTCAGAATGCCTCGGTGATATGCGAGAACATAAAGAAGCATAAGTCCAGATAAAATTGTTGATATACCTTGATATACGTAGATTGTAAAATGGACCCGAGAGCTCTTAGAATTTAGGTCTCCACAATGAAACTTCCATTTGTTGGTGACTTTTTCATATTTTAAGGGATATGAAAAAATGCGGTCGTTTATTTTTTGGTTTATTCTGAATGCTTTACGTAACAATGGAGTCGTCATTTTGAACTTGGATAATGCAAAATGGTTACCTTAATAACAACTAAATACGTTATTTAATTATATGTTGGTTAAAGTCTGTGTTTTAAGACTGGTAAGATTTTAAGTACTTGAAAAGGTTTCATAGACAGACTGGAAAATTAAATTTAGATCAATAAGCGATAGCTTTTGTTTTCCAATTATTTTTCCCATTTTGACATTTTTTAATTTTAGAATTTTTGGAAAAACAAACATCCATGTTTGGTATTTTACAACTAAATTTACCTAACCTGTTAACTTAGTTAATTTGGGTCAAATGTATGGCTTGTCATTTAATTTAATTGAGTTGGCTAAAAGTAAAAACAACAAAAATAGACATTAAGTTACAAAAATAAACAAGTTTTGAATTAAGTATATGTGTTTTCTCGTAAATAGGATTAATAAATATTACTTTACAGTTTAAGTCGTTAACGGATAGGATTTGAGAGCTTTGCTTTACTTTGCAATTTTCTTCTCAATGTTCCCAAATAGAGCACAATTTTTTTCAGCATTAAAATTTTTAATATGTTAAAATTTAATGTATAATTGCATTTTATTTAACAGATTTAAGAAGTTTAGGCTTACGACGGTTCTATTATAAAAAAGACTTCACCTTAAGTCTTCATTTGCAAAAGTATTTTAAGCTCTTGGAGTTTCAGCATCCACAATTATACTTTCATTTAATTTTTAGCTTTCTTACAAATTGATATAAATAGCGAAATCGTATGCTAGGTATTTATTTTGCTATCCTTTTAGTAGAACTCACGTGGAGTTTTTTTTGGAAGAGGTTTTATTCAGCAACTTATTACAGCAGTTATTATAGAGATCCAGAGATTTAAGCATAATTAGACAGTAGTTTCAAACTTACATTGTCAGGTTTCGTACATAATTTGAATAGAGATTTAAGTTTTGTCGCTATAAATTTTTATCATTCTGAAATCAAACACTGAACAATAAATTACGTCTTCAACATCGTATTATTGGAGTTTTTGTTCTAAACGTTCTGATAAGATCAAAATGGTAACATAATTTTGCGTTCCTTAGAATATAACGCAGTTTTTCATTTGAAATTTTATCCAACGATGCAATTATGAAACAGTGAAAGCTAATTTTTTAACCATATTGCATACAACTGGCATTTATTGCAATGATAACTTGCAAATTTATGAAAGTTTTCAGTACTCCTGTTTTCAATACATGTCAGGAATTATGTTGTAGGGAGATACTCGGAGTAAACATATTTAACAAACAGGTTGCGAAATAAGTTTCAGAATTACTTGACAGAAGATACAATTTTTTGTTTTAACTAATACTAAAATATCAACTTAAATTTAAATTCTTAGAATTACTTACTTACAACTTAGAATTCATAATTGAAGTAACACAATGAATCTTATAGCTTTTGTACAATATTTTAGTCCTAATCGACATCCTGTCACAAATTTACTGCGAACTCTTTTATCTGAATTTGAGCCTTTGTTACGCAATTTTTTAAAATTTAACAAACAATAAAAATAGATACTTGTTGTGCAACTCTAACTCCAACAAAAATGATAACTATACTGTTCATTTAAAATTTGAATTTGGATCAAATTATATTAGCTTATTGCTTATTCTTTATCCATGATAGAATATTTTCTGTTTGTAAACTTGTGGCCATCAGATGCAGTGCAGACGCTAGCATTCAAGCTCCTGGTATACAAGATATATTTTATGCATTTTTTTAAATAAAAAATCCACTTAAAAAAGTTTTGCCACCAGTCTACCATGCCATTTAAAAACGAAAATCTAATTTGCAAGGTCACTTTAGTAGGAAACTATTCAATCAACTTGTATCTCAGGCATGTAATTTGCCTTTCGAGGAAATAAATGACAATAAACTTCACATTATGATTAAGCTAGGTCCGAGTTCCTCCCTTTAGCAAGGTAAAATTTGAAGGTCAACTTTGTCATGAGATTATAAAAAAGAAGTTCTAAAGTCGGTCAACATATATATAAGTCCGAAATCGTTAATTAATTTTGATCGTATCTATACATTAACTTAAACTACCAGCACTTACTAAATCAAAAACCATAATTTCATATGTACAATTTTGAATATGAATGACTTCTCTTGGACTTTATCTTATTCAGAATCCAAATTCAGTTTTATAATAAGTTTTATATATAATAGTTTTATACCGAATATAAAACAAAATTCTAAAAAAATCGTATTACATCTATCCAATTATTCATTCGAACTTTTATTTAAAATTCTCAAAATATTTTTTCAACATAAGCTCACATGGTATTGGTAAATTGTAACTAAAAAGGCAATCGAAACTCTAAATTGAAAAAGTTGTAAAGTTGAATTAAAATAGATTACTGAAAATAGCTTT
>JAQFXM010004159.1:0-17940 GCA_034693345.1 Entomobrya multifasciata | reverse complement strand
TTTACTTGATCAAATAAGAACGTTTACTTGATCAAATAAGAACGTTTACTTGATCAAATAAGAACGTTTACTTGATCAAATAAGAACGTTTACTTGATCTAATAGGATCTTGTAGTAATGCATTGCGGAGTTTTTTTTTGAGAAATTTGGATCCAAGTATTGTCGATTTAAAACCGAAACACGATTAATTCAGCAGCTCTATTCGTCAACTTGAGTAATTTGTTATTACAAAAATTATTTCTATAGGAAATCTATAAATGACTTGATTTTAACTTTTATTTGTTTCTCGAAAACGTTAAATGTAACACTGTTGAAGGTTTTGTCAGTTTTGAAGACTTAAAATTAAATGTTTAGGGATTGTGAACTTCTCATATAAATGAATCAGAAAAAGTCCTATTGATTTTTAGCTGCTGGATTTTTTTACTAATTTGTTGTTCTGAATCAATTATTTTTGGGTTTTATTGATTTCTGTCCAATTTTAGATGAATTCATATAAAAGCTTATGGGACAAACATTTAAGCTTAAAACTTTGTCAGTGCATTTGTGCAGCATTGTTTTTATTCTGATACCTTCTACTATATTATGGCGTGTACTGAGCTTTAGTGATGGACGTATAACTGTCTTAAAAACTATATTTTATATGCTGAAAATGGTGCATTCGTGGCATTTGTTGGAACATGAAAGGATCTGTATTAGGAAGGTATTGGGGAAGGTGGAGGGCGGAGGATGTCAAGAGAAGAAATCAAAATTTTGAGGTGACGTTGGTAAAAGTGAAAAGACAAAGTCTAAGGCAAGTGGGGGGAGGTGGAATTGTGGAAGTGTCGATATTGAGAGGAGGAGATTGATAAGAAGGAGTACCTGAAGGAATTAGCTAAGCATAGGAATTGGAATAGTGGGTTATAGCGGGGGGAATGGGTTTATGGACAAGAAAGGTTTGGTGAGGCATTTGATTAGGATAAAATTATTAAAATTATTATTTAATACCTGAATAAAAAGCGATCGTAAAATAAAAAAATAAAAAATTCAGACACAGTTTCCCTAATTATAAGTGTCATAAAAGAGCTAAAACTGAAATAGCATTTAAGCATTTTAAATTATTTCAAGCAAATGCTGATGCAACGTGTTTATTCTACGTAATATATTATAAATGAGTACATTTAAAACAATTTTACAGTACTTAGTAGCTTGAATGTAATCCGTTACATATTGTATTACAGTTAAACACTTTTCCAAACGTTCCAAAATTTAAAATGCGTATCCTTAATACTACAATAAATATTAAAATTGCTACCTTCAGATAATTATATCTGCATATTTGGTAGTTTTTGGTAAAACAGATCTTCGATTAAGATCATACAATTTGTTTTTGATTATGAGGAACTCCCTGAAACTTTCAATTTCAAGGAAAATTTCAAACGATTGGACTAAAAATAATGAAAGTGCTAACAAACAACAAAATGAAGCAATTATTCCTATCGGTGAACATACTTGAATTTTTCCAGGATCTTGTAATGCACCCATCGATTCTATTTTAACAGACGCTGCGAGATTAATCTGTCATGGAGAAGATTTCAACTTTTGGAAAATGATTATGCCTCCAACTTCAGCCCAATATTTATTTATTTGAAAAATCTTTTTAGACAAATATCCTGTCACCCGTAAGCAAGTTTTAGCTCGAACTTTATATGGTTTTCAAGAATAAATCGTTTACAGAAAGATTTTTCATCAACTAGCCGGATTTTATTTCTCAATACATCAGAAAAGCCCACTCCAAATGCTTCGTCAATACTAACTGAAAATATCATGTTGTTTTTGGTGCAACGTCACGTCACGTCAAATGCACTTTGTACCCAAACGCAGCATAAACAATACACGCTCATCTCTTCTGTCAATCATCGCCTTAGCACATACCAAAATTCCGTTGAACACTTTTTATCAAATAAACTGTCAACTTGTTATTCTGAACAAAATATATGAAACATATACATATGAGAAATCGGTACGGACTATTGGATAAAAGAGCCATGGGTAGTTAAGTCTGTCATGATTCCAAGTACAATAACAAAGATATCAAAGCTTATACGGTTATAAAAATAGGCATAATATTCTAACATTTCAGATACATCCACCAAAAAATTTTTTTTATTAAACTGATAAACTAAAAAACACTCAAAAAATAATTTACCGTTTTCATGAAGATTATCTGCTGGCTGCACGGTTAAAAAACGGCGGTCCCTGATAATTGCAACTGCGACACAAGTTCCCTTAAGGTCAGAACCTTTGTTATAGAAAACTCTGTACACAAAGGTAATATGATTGATAAAAAGTGTATAAACTCAAAGCAACAGACGGTAGAGTAATACATCTTATGAAAACTAGACAAACGTAAAAAAAAAAAATATAATGACGGAAGTACTTCTTTTCTCAAACACATTGGCACTAATAATTCAAATTTGGCAGACATTGTTAACATGGGTAAAACTAAAGCAAAACATTCAACTGTTGAGAAAAATAAAAGCAGTGGTACTCAATCGGTCGCAACCTTTTTCTTAAACTTGTAGTCTGAAATATTAAACATTGTAAATAGGCTATGATTTTTTAAGAATTTTACAATGTTGTATACAAGACGTGCACTTTCTTTTAATGGCAAATAGCTGTTTCAAAGCTAAAACCATTTCCATAAATTGACTGTATGCAAAATACGTTACGATTTTTAAAGAAAAATCATGTTCCGCTGAATACGTAGAAAACGAGTGCAAAAATATTAACATTTTTGGTCCGTTTAGAATCTGTAGCCACAATATATACGTTTAACAGCCAATCGAAAGCATTCCTGTGACAATTACAAGTGCTGTCAAATATGGCATATATATTTTAATTAAACTGCTTTGTCTGTAGGAAAATGGGTGCTTCGTAACTCGTAGATTAAAGGATTTATGATGCACTTATCTTAACATACAGATGAAGATTTCTTTCTGCTGGTAATTTTTCAGTATAAAATAAAAGGAGACGTAATACCCGTAAATGTAGTCTTGAGGTACCAATAGTTTTGAGTGATCTCAAGTTTCCAGGAAACATTGAGGATTTGATATTATCGAATTTATTTTGATATGTAAAAGGTTTTGTCTGCTTGATGTTTTTACTTCAAAATCTATGATCAGTCATTAGGTTTTTTCCTTATTATAATATTCATATAATATTTAATTAGGATATCGAGTTTTGTATGAGGAAAATCAGTTTTAGATCAAGTAAATTTTTCTAGGTAGTTTTGCAAATAAATTACTATTTACGCCATATGTTATCCAAGCAATGTACGTTTGTTTAAGGATTTTCTAACAGAAGTAGGTTCAAGTAAAGAAATCGTAATATACCATTAACGTTGGATGTTTTTACTTACAAACAAATGCAAGCTAACATTTATTTAATTAGTAGGTAATATTTGAGTACCAAATTGTTGCGCTGTTTTCAATATTTCAAAAGTAAAAATACAACGTAGATTAAAAAAAATTCATCCATTTGAGTAATCTAGTATGACCATTTTCAAACAAATGATGCTAGTATGAACTACTAAGATCGATGTTTAAGGGCCAAAAACCCGCCTAAGCAAGCACAACCGAGACTTGTACCCAGCAAAACTATTACTTTACACGTCAAGGGCATTTGAATGGTTTATGACGCATTAGATTACGTCCTCTATTTAAATAGTAATATATCCCTTGTAATGTATGTTAGTAGTGGACGGAGTGGCACCGTATCGCATATTTTTTTCTCACAGATGCTAATTAACTAACTGATGCTTGGTCAGTTAGTTATTTATAGGCGTAAGGGTGGAGGTTATGGGTCGAGTGAGGTGTCACTGGAACGCTGGAGATATGGCGGAGGAGGTAGTGGTTGTTTAAAGACTGGAGGATGGTGTGTTTTGGCAGTAGATAAAGAGATGGAGGTGGAGATTGAAATGATTGTTGTTATGATGATGCGATGTCGGGAATATGAAGAAAAAAATCTCACACTACGTCAAACAAGAACAATTCACGAATCCACTATGGATATTTATTTAAAGTTTACTATAAAGAAAACAGCAACAATAGTCAGCTTGTCTGACTCTGTTTCAGACAAGTTGACTATTGTGTTTTACATATCAAAATGGCAGAACAATATTTATGGCTTTAAATATTGTTATTTCACAGACAACTATTAAAATTTTCTGCACTTTCGCTTATATGCACAATACAAACACCATGCGAGCAAAATGTATGCGATCTTTCAATACCTAGAAAGTAAATAATAATCTTCATTATTATCGAATTTTTGCCGTTTTTTAAGACTTCAATTGAGATTTTAAGACTTTTAAGTCTCCAGGCCTTTTAATTTACAACTACGTTATTTGGGCAGGAGAATGCACCTGTTGGAATTTCAAAGTTGAAAATTCCGAAATCAGCTGGTAGTGGAACTGGTGGTGGTGATGATGATGATAAATACGAGGGAGCTGTTGATACCTCATTAGAATCTTCTGTAGGCGGGGGAGGAGGAGGGGATGTTGATTATGATGATGATGATATGAACTCGTAGACTGTAGTAGCTTCTGAAGTGGTTAAATCTGTCGTTAACTTGGTAGTTTTAGCTAAAGTAGTACTTTTCACAGTTGTTGTCTGCTCTGTTGTTGTTGTAATTAAAGTACAAGTTTGTCTGGTTTTAACAGTTGTAGTACCGACAGTGGTACTAGTAACTAAGCTTGCAGTTGTTATTGAAGGGATCAGCAACTTCAATAGCCACTGTCTGTATTAGATAATGTCCATGAGTTTAAATGAAACTGAATAGCGCCATGCGCCATGCCTATTGTGCAACAAATGGACAGGTGTATATTTGTATAATGGCAAATGTAGGCAAATTGAAATGAAAAGTACAGTCACCACACAATGTACATTCCTATAAACGATGTAAGTAAAGTACAATTTTAAAATATTGTATCTAAAATATACTGCTTTGAAACTTTACAACAAGGGGTACACTGAATTATTCTTTGGTTTTAAGTTGTTGTTACATTAACTGTACGTGAACAAAAAATCAATAACTATCAGATTCGTGCAATTTTTTGAGAATAAAATGTACGTACCATCACAACCTGATGACACTTCTGAAATGTAATTTAAATGGTACTTGGAAGCCAAATTTTTTTTAATGCAATGATAATCTTCCTCTAGCCCAATGAAAAAGCACTCATCGTGTTGCTAAAACACACACGAATTGCAATCCGTAAATTTATTACATGCAATTTACGGAGAAATAAGTGCACTGAAGATCATCAGTGTCTTGGAATTAACCCACTCTATTATTGAAAGTAAAAAATGAGTATGGCACAGATTTATGAATTAAAGAATTGAGTGATGATTGCATTGACAAAAATTTGTGTGCGTAACCTGTCAGGCATTAGTGGAATTTTTCATTCTATGATTGAGGGACCTTTGACTGGAAACGGGATAAATTTAGCATGTAAGTAAAACTTTAATATATAAACTTGTGTAGTAATTAAAAGAAATTTATGTATTAATTAATTTAACGATTTATATATTTTTACAATTGATCAGGCTGAAAAGGAATCATCAACACAAAAAAATACCATGGAGGAATCATCATATGGACTGCTGCACTTATTATTTCGTAAGTAGGCATTCTTGAAATATTTAAATCATAACACACTAGGCTAGTACTATCCATATAATATAATAGTTGTTTATGTTTAACGTTTGTCTTAATTTCAGGCATGATTATTATATTTGCAGCTGTAAAAATCGCACTCGGCATTGTTTCTTGTACTCTAAACAGATAAAATCCTGCATGGTGGAGAAGATTCAAGACTTTGATGGAGGTTTTATTTAACCTATACTTTTCTCCAGTTGCAGACTGCATGTACGAAATGTGCACAATTATCATCTGCAGTTACTGTTCTCCATGTCTCTCTCATCCTCCACATGAAACGCCTCCAAATAATGAAGGTGTGATCATCGAGATGGATCCGCCACATCCTCCAATACGGCCTAGGATTTCCGCTTTGCTTATTGGATCCAATGCGGTTAGTGGCTCGGTAGTGAGTGGATCTAAAAACAGATGATTTCCATGGCTGATGACCTTGCTTGAGGCGAGGGAGGTGAAAAAGTAATGGGATCGTCGTCGTAGCAATCGGTGGCCACGGCAAGGTCATCATCCAAGACCAAGGCGTCTTCCAAAACTGCAGTTTCTAGGGGTGAAGGCGATAGAGAAGACAACGGTCCAACCTCGTCCAGATCAACTACATCAACCAAGTTAGCAAGCGTCGGTGTCAAATGCACGATCAGTAGCTGGTGAGATGATGCTCCAGCATCCGAGATGTTAACCACATCTGCAAATCCGCTAGCAAGACTGCAAACAAAGCATCATCAGCATCAAATGCACCATCAGCTGGTGAAAACGAAGAAATACCAGCAGATGCAACGGCTATGACACCAACAAGAATTGGAATCCGCTCCGCCAATCCATTCTTCGGGTCACCCTAGCTTCCACATCTTCCTCCTCCTCCACCTAAAAATTCTCAATTTCTACACCACAATCATCAGCAGTCATCACCATCATCCTCACCAGGGTCAACAGCTTCCTATAGCTTTTTCACCTCCTCCGACAACTCAAATGTCGCGGATGTCAGAGAGATGGACCCTCCGAATCCCCCGAGACGATCCAAGCGTCTAGCACAAAAACGTTGCCAACGTGTTTGTCTGTTGTGGTTCACGTGGAATTGAACCATTTCCATTTATCAATTTTTGTGGAAATAGTATTTATATGAACAAAAGACTGATCTGTATGTGAAAGACTGACTATAAATAGACTGATTTTAAATAAAATGAACAAAAAAGTTTGCTTTTTTCATAATTCTTTATTATTGACATCAAAATCACCTCCATCTCCTGATATACCGCCAAAACCCACCATCCTCCAGCCTCCAAACAACCACTCCTCCGCCACATCTCCAGCGTTCCTGCGACACCTGACTCGACCCAAAACCTCCACCTTAACGCCTGACGCTTGGTCAGTTAGTTAATTAGCATCTTTGAGAAAAAATAGGCTTTACTGTGCCACTCTGTCCTCTACTTATGTGGTTTGTCATAATTTTGTTAACTATTCGATTGGGAGTAAACATTCCAATATATTCACACAACAACATCAAGCTTTCCTAAAGTTCAAAGTTTCCTAAATTGTTATTCGTGATTTAATGGTCCACGATATCTTGATTTATTTAACAGTAAGTCCATGGTATAATATGAGATATTTCTGCAGGTATGGTAATTAAAATATTTCAGAACATGAACCAACGTGTGAAGACTCAAATTTTAGCGGAAAATTTATTTGCGTGAGCATCAGAATTTTTATGTATCAGGCTTGTGGACTATAACTTCATAAATGTCTTCGCGTAATGGTTTAGTGCTGGAGCTATGAAGATTTTTAATAATTTCCTGCACACGAAAGCGTATTGTGCAAATAATTGTGTTTCGTAAAATCTTAAACGTTATTTTAAGTACGTATTGATTTTGTCCTAACGATTGAAGTTATAAAAGTAGGTTTCTCATGCTCCAACATAAAGGACAAAAAGTCCTACGTGTAGACGTTGCTGGGTGTAAAGGAGTACCACAAATCCGCCAAAAACATTTGGCTGTTGGTTGTTTGAGTGCTTATCAATAAATATCAGCACTTTAGTGAAAACTTATAACCCGTTTCTCAAATAAGGATCTTGCCCAGTAGAATTATATAAATGACAAATGTTTCATCCTAATGGGTTGTAATCATCTAAAATTTTGAATTACAAGCACAAATATTTATTCTGTCCTCTTCATACTTTAATCGTAATACCTTAATTTTAAATTAAAATGTAATGTTAGCTAGCGATGATAGCAATGATGTATTTGTAAACTTGTATGTTGGGATTTGAATATATTCAATTTGTACCCAGGGTATATTTAATATGCCTTTTTTAACTTTTTTAACATGTATTTTGGACCAGTTAAAGTAGAATATGCATAACTCAATCACAATTATTTTTGGGAAAAAAGAATTTTTAAGTAAGAATCCAATTTGCGGTGAGTTATGGAACGATTTATTTTTTACTCTGCTTACGTTATTATATATTAGTTTTTGTAGGCTCTCCAGCACGCACAATACTCTAGTATGTTGTAATTAGTCCCGTCCAGAATAATATATTATGTCCAACAAACTTTGGTTATCTATTTCAAAAGCCATATATTCAAGCCCGCTAATGAATAACTAATTTTTCTTTACACAAACAGTATTCGGCCTTTAAATAACATGCTAATTTTTATAGTAATAGTTTATATGACTTATGTAAAAATACACATAGCTTGGAATATTTTGTCTAAGTCAAAAAAATCTGCTAAAGGTATTGAATATTTCGACATATCTAGATGTTTCTGGATAAAAGAATATTTTTGCATTTTGCTCTTCAACTTAAATAATTGAGCACGGTTTACCCCTACAAAACTTTTTGCATGAATAACTTCCTGTTATTTTTCAAATCTGAATAGCAGGATGTTGTTGTAAAATCCAGACTTAAAGGCGCGAATGTTAAGTTGCTTAGTTGCTTAGAATTCTAGTTTTAAAATATTATACTGGCAAAGTTTATTATCCTTATCAAGCTTTAGCGCATAATATTTTGTATATTAAGTGTATTATTAATTATATTTTATATGCATTTATTGCATTGATATTTTTAATGAAATGCAAATGTCATGAGTTTATTATTCACAATTGAGTATGAAACATTGCGTATGTGAAAGTAAATCTTCAAATACTTAGTAATTTAAACCCAGCTGGTCTTACATTGCATACAACGTTAAAAAGTTTACATTTCGATTCTAAAATATTACTTCGAATAGTATAATTAGAAAGTCTAAAGTAGACATTTTTGGTGCTTTTTCACAAAAAGGGGTTCGACTTTATGATCATACATAGTAAAGACGTAAGAACTATTTGATTTTGATTAAAAAATTTAATTTTGAATGACAGGAAATTTTTGAAAATCTTTCCCGGTACGCCTTTCTTTTTGCCTTTACTTTGGGCTCTTGAATTGACGTCATTCGAAGCCAAAGCCTTCCAAAAATAGTATTTTTTATTCTTATCTTTGACATAAGGATCATTTCAAATAGCTGGATTAAAAATAATGATAGTGCTAATAAACAACAAAATAAAGCAACTACTCCTATTGGTGACCATATTTGAATTTTACCAGGCTCTCTTAGTGAAGCCATTGATTCTATGTTTATTGATGCTGTGAGATTGATCTGCCTCAAAGAAGATTTCAATTTTTGTAACTTGATCATAATCCCCATTTTCATCCACTCAGCATTAATTTTCCTAAATTTTCTGGACAAATATCCCTTCACCCGTAAGCTTAATTTAAATTCAGTCGTTAAGTATATTTGTATGTTGAAAGCCTTACAATAAAACTTTTCTTCGATTACCCAAACTTTCTTTTCCAAGACATCCGAAAAGCCTAGGCCAAATGTCTCGTCAATTATAACTGAAGGTAATACTTTGTTTTTTACACAATTATTCAAAAATTTAGTGAAATTGTCCTTTCCAAAATCGTACTTTCTAGCATTTGCAACCATAAAATCTGACCATTCTCTACCTTTACTAATGGGCTTAAACAAATCAATTATTTTTTGCGGTAAAAAAATCTCAATAAGAGGAATGGCATTGGCTAATCTTTCCCCAAGCTCAAGTTTGTAGTAATTGTTGATAAACTCCATAAAATTTGGAAACTCACTAAACGACATGTTTTCAAATGAAATACTACCTTGATAACTACTTGATAGACACACCATCGACATCAAAAGTATTCCGAAGAACCCACGAGAGTGATTATAACTACACGAAATACCGAATAAAGGCCATATAATATCCGTAGCTTTTAAAAGGTTTTTGCACACAAATGCATAAACTATCACAACAGCTATTATGCCAGTCCAGACTAATGGAGTCAACGCAGTCAACATGCTAAAATTAAATACTGATGCATCATGAATGCTAACACATGCTATAATATTCAAATAATTGTCAAACTGCATCATGATTAATTCACTTCTTAAGTTTACTACTTCCAATGGAATTTCGCCAAGAAGCATTTCTTGTGAAACTAAATGACTAAACCAGTTTGCAGTAGCCCATTCATCAAATGGGAAATCCAGTATATTTAAAGCAATAGTTACATTCAAATTGGTTTGAAGTGAGGAGAATTGTAGTGTCTCCAGAAAAAGACATCGAGCTAAGGCTTCATTTAAACCTTTTAAATCGCTGTTTTGTCCTATAAATATTTTAAAACATGCTTCCAAATCTTCAAAGTTAAACCCTCCAGCAAGGCCTTGCGGATACTGAACACGAATGTGCAGCCCGTATCCTTGCCCATTAAGTATGCCGTGAACTTTTAATACATCGTCTAGTCGAATATCTTTTGGATAAGTGTGGTATGTATTCCTATTTGGGCAAAAATAACAATAAATAAATATATCTGAGGTTTTGTCCATAAAAAACATTATTGGAGCATGAAATGCTTGCAAATGTGACTTGTAGATAAGACTACTAAATGAGTAATATATTTCTTGTGCACCGTAATTTAAGTCAGGATTTATACAATATACTAGTTCCTCAGATGTTGAAAATGCGCTATTTTGAATAGCTCGTACGGTTTCAGCAAAGTTTGAAGTGTAGAGTAGAAATATCAAACATTGAACTGAACTTTTCTGAGTTATTGTGAACCGAAAGTGGCCTTGCTTAAGAGTCAAGTTACCCCTGTTTAATATTTTATTGGAAATGCTGAATAATAGCTTTTTTACAGTGAAATAAGTAAATGAGTATAGTTGTGGTGTAGCACTTCTGTCTGAAAGCTGTAGTTTTGGTTGACGATTGTCAGCAGTGATAACATTTATTAAGCATTCGGATTTAATTTGTAGAGGTAAGCTAGGTACAATTTGAGATATTTCTGTTAATATAGGACTTAAAATAGTTCCGAACAAAAATATACAAGCTAAAAGTTTCATTTCAACAGCAAGTTTTAAAGTTGTGTAATCGTCCTAATTTCTTATATTATAAGTTTGCTTATAACTTTACAAGTGTCTTCGTGTAGTTGCTATACCTAACTGGTCTTAGTGTTGCAGCAAATAAATTTGAATTTTATTGAGTTTCTGTACAAACAACTGTGTTAAGTAACGATGAGCGCTTACGCAAGTAATAATAACTTGTGTAATCTGTAAATACAGGCCACTTTAAGCCCGTATTGATTTTATCAAAACAATTACAGTTATAATATTGGGTTTATTGTGTATAATTACTATGCTCTAGACGTTCCACTCGTGGATATTGTTGAAGGTAAACCTGTGGTATAAAACTAATCCAAATCATTGGTTGGCGTTTTGTTTGGTTCTTATTTAATATGTTTTTGTTTTATAGTTGCAAGCTTATATGAACTGATCTTATTCAGCAGGACTAGAAAAATAACCAGTTTCTCATTACAGGTGTAACAGGGTTCTCGGAGGTATTATTAGATTGATAAGTATTGGCATATTAATATCACGCTTTTCTAAAGTAAGAGTGAAAATCAAAATTTGTAATTTGATTTATTTAACGGTGTGTCCACAGTATAATATGAGATATTTCTGCGGATATGGGAATTAAAATATTTCTGAATATTAGCAAATGCGTAAAGACTTCCATTTAAGCGGACTCTTTATTTTAGTGAGCATCAGAATTATTATGTATCAGACTGACGGGTTATAACTTCATAAATGTCTTCGCGTAATGGTTAATAGTTCTGGAACTATGAAAATTTTAATTAATTAATTTCCTGCACACGAAAGCGTATTGTGTAAGTAATAATATGTCTCGTCGAAGCTTAAACGTTATTTTAAGTACATATTGATTTTGTCTTAACGATTCAAGTTATAAAAGAAGGTTTCTCATACTCGAACAAAAAGGGCAAAAAGACTATTTTTAGGCATTGGTGGAGGTAAACTGCAATTCAAATCCGCCAAAACCGTTTTCCTGTTGGTTTTTTGAGTCTTTATCAATAAATATTAACACTTTAGTGAAAATTTATAAGCCGTTTCTGAAATTAGGATCTTGTCATGTAGGATTATATCTCTCCATATTCAAGGTGCGATCTGCGAGCTGGGCTGAGGATCCTTCGTTGCCATGGGTTGACGAGAAGTTAAGCAACAATTTTATGACTGAATATTCTGGATGGGTGACCTTTCCCTTTTTCCCAACACCCGTCGCTACGATAGTAAAAACAATATCGAAGGGGATTTTTACACGTAGAATCCGAATTTGACGTCGGATTTGAAATAGTTCGTTACTGATAATATGCAGGAAAATTTAAATTTTAGAAACTTTGGACAAAAGTCCTCTGTAGGGGGTTTTTGAGCATGTAGAATCCGAATTTGACGTCAGATTTAGAATTTGTAATACTACGTTACTGAAAATAGGCGGGGAAATTTAAACTTTAAAATTTTTAGATAAAAATAATTTGCAAGATTTTTTTGAGCATGGGGAATCCCAATTTGACGTCAGATTTGAAATACTACGTTACTGAAAATAAGCGGGAAAATTTAAATTTTAGAGTTTTGAGACAAAGACCCTGTGCAAGGGGTTTTTGAACATGTTGAATCCTAACCTGGCCTCAAATTTGAAATTAGAGAAACTGCGTTACTGTAACGAAGTGGAAAAAATTAAAGTTTAGAATTTTTAGACAAAAATCATATATGCGGGGTTTTGGACACGTATTATCCGAATTTGACGTCAAATTAAACGTTTGAAACTGAAAAAAGGGGACAAAATTTAAATTTTAGAATTTTTAGACAAATATAATATCAAAGGGGGTTTTGGACACTTAGAATTCGAGTATGACGTCAGACTTGAATTACTATGTTAACGAAAATAGAAGGCAAAGTTCGAGTTCCAGAATTTAGAGATTAAAAATCAATTTATTCTTGGTTTATGTATGTGTGCTTGCAGTCGAGGAAGTAAATAAATTATCAAAGGCAGTTTAATATGCATGGCGTCCTTATTTAACAATTTTGGAAATTCATTGGATTTCGTGCATCAAGAATAAAAATCAGAATGTAGTCACAACTTGAGATGCTGAATTTACGCCTGACCTTTTTCTACCTCGCAGAGTACCCCAATTAAGCAAATTTATAGTCAGCGTGCTGTAAATTGGAAGGAAGGGGTGAAGTATGAAACTCAACTTTTGAACAACTGTTGAACAGATTTGATTTTAAAGTTCATTACCATAGCCGCTAGAGTTTGATAAGACACACACACGGTGCCGTATCGAATATCATTTGTGTACAGCTGGCTTTGCTAGTAAATAGTGAATGATTTATCCCAACGGGATGAAATCCACATGCAAGCTTTGCATGTGGATCTCACACATGCATGTTTTGGCATGCAAGCACAGATATTTCGTCTATCATCTCTGATTTTTATTTTAACCTAAATTCTTAATTTATTTTAAAAATCCATACAGCTCATATTAAATTCGACACAATTTATATTCGTTGACGACATTATACCAACTAGATTTTTTCAAAGCTCACTATGAGCTTGAAATTTAGCTGTAAACACGTGTAAAGCTAGTTTTTTATTTGAACTATAATAATCGTCAAAAGTAATATGTCTGACTAACTAATCGATAACTAATTTGACTTCGCTTAAAAATTATTTCATCTGGAGATATGGGTTGATTATAACTACGTTATAAAAATCAGTGTATTTTGGCATATTTTATTCAGATTAGAAATTTCCTGAAGAAACGTATGCTCATGCTGCTTATGATTTAATTGGGTTCATGATTTCAAGCCATATGAAGTTTTTTACTCGTCTGTTAAATATTAATTTCTGATAACTCATCGTATATTGTTGATGCATAATCTACGACTATTTTTTAAATTCAAAAATAATGTTTATGGTGTAATATGTAAACTATTAATAATTATTTGACGTTTTACCATCGTTTCAACTTTGACAGTTTCTGTATATTATTTTATTTTGTTGTTCATGTAATGATTCAATCATAGAAGGATTAATATTTTTTTGTTAAACACAATTAAAACTAAATTAACATGTTAAATTTACTTAGTGAATAAATATGAGACACTTCAAGTACCTATTCCTTTTTCTTTGCAATCCTGAACTGATGCCGTTGGTGGAAAAATTAATTCATAAATACTATTTTTGATGGTGGTTTTTCTCAAAACAAATATTCTAAATAGTTGGACTACAAGTAATGTTAGTGTTAATGAGCAAAAAAATAAAGATACTATTCCTATTGGTGACCATATTTGAATTTTTCCAGGATCTCTAAGTGCCGCCATTGATTCTATTTTTATGGATGCTGTGGATCTGCCTCAAAGATGATTTCAAATTTTGTAACTTGATCATAATTCCCATTTGCGTCCATTGAGTATTAATTTCCATAAACTTTTTTGATAAGTATCCCTTTGCCCTTAAGCTAAGTTTAAACTCATACTTCGCATATTTTTCCAAGTTAAATCCCCTACAATAAAATTTATCTTCAACTACCCAAACCTTATTTTTTAAGACGTCAGAAAAACCCTGACCAAACGTCTCATGTAGAACTACTGAAAATAGTACTTTATTTTTTATACATTTATTTAAAAAATGCGTGAAATTTTTCTTTTCAAAGTCATACTTGTTAGCATTAGCAACCACAAGTTCACTCAAAACTCTATTATTACTAAGAGGTTTAAATACATCTTGAAAGGCTTTCGGAACAAATAAATCAATAAGTGAAATGTACCCCGCAAACCTGTCACCCATTTCAACGTTATAGTTCTTCTTCATAAAGTCCATGAAATCTAGAAACTCACTAAATGACATATTTTCAAATGAAATACTACCTTGGTACGAACTTGAGAGCCAAACCATTGAAATTAAAAGGACTCCGAAGAGAACTCGCAAGTGTTTATAGCTACAAGAGACTCCAAACAATGGCCACATTATATCCAAAGCTTTTATAATGCTTTTGCATACAAAAACATAAAGTATTACAATGGTTATTAGAGCTATCCATACTGTGGGAGCGAATGCGGTCAACATGCTAAAATTAAATACAGCTGCATCGTGAATACCAATACATGCTATAACATTCACATATTCGTTTAAGCGGACCATATCTAATGCACTCCTTAAGTTAACTACTTCCAATGGAATTTCTCCAAAAAGACTTTCCAACACAATTAAATGAACAAACCAGTTAGCAGTAACCCATTCACCAATGGGAAAATGAACGATATTTAAAACGGTTGTTATGTTGAAAGTGGATTGAAGTGCGGAATATTGTAGTGTTTCTGGCAACCGACATTTGACTAAGGCTTCATTTAAATGTTTTAAATTGGTATTTTGCCCGTAAAATATTTTAAAACATAAATCGAAGTCTTCCCATGCAAAGCCTCCAGCAATACCAAGCGGATACTCAACGCGAACATGTAAACCGTATCCTTGTCCATTAAGTATGTTATGGACTCTGAATAGATTGTCGAGTGGAATATATTTAGGATAAGTGTGATACGTATTCCGATGAGGACAAAAATAACAATAAATGAAAAGATCTGAACTTTTGTCCATGAAGAATAAAAGTGGGGCGTGAAAGGCTTCCAAATGCGGCTTGTTAACAAGACTACTGAACGCGTAATATATTTCTTGAGCGCCATAATTTAAGTCAAGATTGATACAAAATATTAGTTCTTCAGAAGTTGAAAATCCACTGTTTTGAATAGCAAATATGGTTTCAGCAAAGTTCGAAGTGTACAGAAGAAATATCAAGCATTGAACTAAACTTTTCCGAGGTATTGTAAATCGAAAGTGACCTTGTTTTAGTGTGAAGTTGCCTCTATCTAATGTCTTATCAGGAATTCTGATCTTTAACTTTTTTGTGGTGAAGTAAGTGTAAGAATATATGTGTGGGCTAGATATCATATCTGAAAGCTCCAGTTTTGGTTGATGATTTTCACTGGTGACTATATTTATTAAGCAGTCCGATTTAATGCTCACAGGTAAGCTTGGTGTAATATTAGATATTTCTACTGATATGGAAATTAAAATATTTCCGAAGAAAATTGTACAACTCAAAAATTCCATTTTAAGAGCTAGTTCCATACTTGGTTTACCAATCGAATTTCTCAAGCTGATAAAGTTATAACTTTCGTATGACTTCGTAAAGTTGCTTTATGTAACTAGTGCTGGAGCAATTTAATAGAAGCTTATTGAGTTCCTATACTGAAGAAGCGTAATAAGTATTGATGAGAGCTTACACAAATAATTGTTACTTGTGTAATCTAGGCTACTTTAAACATGTATTGATTTTTTCAAAGCAATTACAGTTAGAATATTAGGCTTATCAATTTAAAAAATAATTTTGAGACGTTCCAGTCGCCAAGACTGTTGAAGGAAGACCTTGTTAGCAAATCGATCCAAACCATTGGCTGGCGGTTTAATTATCGACTTACTCAATATATACGTTATTTTTAGTAAACTTATATAAACTGAACTTATACGACCATAAAATAAATCTAGTTTTCATCCCAAATGAATGTTATAAACTGGATTCTCTGACACATTAATAGATTCATCAGTATATACATATGTACAACCAGCTATTCAAATGTTGAGCCAAATTCTCAAAATCAAAAAAAATCACTAAACCAATACTGAACCCACAAATTTCAATGCAAAACAGACCAAACCAATGCTAAGTACAATTACAATTATATACACAAGCAAAACGTTATTTTTAAACACCCGATAAAAACTTTTATAAACCACATTCTTTAACCAAGTCCTAATTGCATCCCCTAATGAACGAGTAACATTACATAAATGGTTACATTCTAGTAGCTGCTGGCTGCACTGTTTCATTTCATAATGTTATTTGTGGTATCAAATTTTAACAGTGATGTTCCATATGCCTTCGGCCCAAAATATATACATAAATAAATCATACATAAATACAAAATGCTAATTAAATAATTTGAGCATACGTAGGTTCTGTGACAGGATTTTTGTGAATAATGTTAAGTAAAAATGATACACATTTACTTTAAATAGATATTAAATTTGTAGTTTTATTTAACAATAAATTTCCATAATAAGTCAGCAATAATAAAGTAGCAACTAAATAATTTAAGCATTAATTTATTGAAGCAGATGAAATTTTTTCGACATCCTTTTGAAATGCGTCCGCAAACATTTATTTCAGTTGTCAAAAACACTATTATCGAAAGCAACAGACCCATCACTGGTATAATGTAAAAGGAGTGTGTTTGAGAACTTGTCGGTCCATTTTCCAAATTTTTCGTTTGTTTTGTGTTGATTTCCCTAATCATTACACCAGTTTTTAGCATTAACTCCCATTCCAAGAATTTGAGACCATTCTTGAATTCCAGTTTGATAAATATGTTTAACTTTTGAAAGCATATCAAGTGAGGGCAGTCCCCAAAACTTGTAGCTTTCAAAAACGTTTGTAATTTCTTCTTTTCCAAAATAAACTGGCTTGTTTTGTGCTTTAAGATATGCATAAAGTTGAATTGCATTTTCCTTAGGTGCTATTAATGCTGTTTTTTTACCCGACGTTAAATGCATTTCTGTCTGATTTGTGTATGAGCCAATATTAATTGCTATATTAAGGTAATTCCAATTTTGAATCATTTCCGAATTCTCAAAATAAATCTTTCGTTGTTCGTAAACTTGGTTTATTAAGGCGACACTAACATCACTATATTTTCCGATGAGGCACTTGGTGAGGGACTTTAAAAAAACCAAGCCCGCACCTCGCGCACCCAGAATCTATCCCTCTCCGGTGCACTCTCCGTTTCCTTGCTCTAC
>JAQFXM010004158.1:0-17945 GCA_034693345.1 Entomobrya multifasciata | reverse complement strand
ACAGAAAAACTTAACTCAAGATTCAGCTCCCTATGTTTCCATTTGTATTTGTCTCCTTTAGCCAACGTCATGAATACTCACATGTGCTCATGAGTTAAATCTTTAGTCAATCATATCTTTTCTCACCTCTGCTGAAATTATAACAACAAACTTATTATTATTATTTTGTCAGGTGAAAAGTAAACATTGTAGCGTTTTTGATCTGCAGCCTGTTGTGATTTCTTTTAGGAGGGAGCAGCTGCTAATATTGCTAGGATTAAACTGAATTAACACAGGCGTTAGTTAATTCAGTTAATACTTATTCTTTATCTCGTACCTTTTCGCATTAATCTACCCCATGACTCATTACATGATAGTGATAGGCCTTTTTATAATGCTTGTAGATGCAATGCTGAATCAAATAAGTTAAAAAATCATGATCAAGTTTATCAATACGATTTAGTTTTAACCATGCAACGATGATTTTAATATATAAAACTTTTATTTAACTGCGGTATATATAGTTATTCTGCTTTCCGATTCGCGACCGTGATGTGGCGCCAATTATTGTATTTTTTATATTTGTGGATTTTCCCAGCCCAAGTATAACAGCAATAATATAATATGTAATGAAGATTGTAATAATAAACGTAAATAAATATAGAATATATATTTTAAAATTAGAAAACACGAAAGTAGTTTTGTGTAATATTGTTTTCAAATCACAACACGATGACATGACAATGGTGACTACAAGAGACATTTTTAAGACTACCTCTTGACTCACAAAATTACAATAGTTGATACATAATTTACAATCAGACTGAAATCATCGCCAATCTCATGACAACGTAGAGGTATGAATTATGCATAAGTATAACTTTTGATAGAAATATCGACCATTCTTACTAACTGTCCCAAAATATACAATATAGTGATCTCGATTCTTTTGTGATATATTTAATTGTCATTACTTTCCACTAACATTATTAGTTGACATGATTTTTGATAATGTATATTGTATGTCCTACACGGTATTTTTTGTATACAGATTCAATACAAAACTTAATGTAACGTGCATCAATCCTGATTCACGGGCGCGACATGATAATTTTTTGAAAAAACAATTATGATGACTGCTTTTTAAAAATTGTTAAACTAATCCTTTTTTGGAAAATGATGTATGAAAACATTGTATAATATACTTATTTAGAATACACAATTCGATTAGAATATTTAGCGTATAAATTGTAACACCGTGACTTATAATTCCGCATAATATGCTTATGCATTTTGGTTGACCCAAGTATACTTTTATTTTTGTCTACGCAATTAAGTATTTATATTTCTTGAGAGGCAATTCGTCCAGAGTACAGAAAGTCGTTTTTTGCAAGTGATAATAATTTCACTAGCATTAAAATCTATAGTTTCGTTTACTACGCATTGACTGGATTTATGTCTGGAAAACAAGATTTTTTTTGAGGATCATAATACAGACTATATATACAGAATCGTATAGAAAGAACCATTATTGCAGAAGTATGAACTGATTTTGTGGCATTATTCCTGATGACTAATTTAAAAATGCAACGTATTGAAACAAAATAGACTTACTAAAAATTGGAAAACTGCTAGTACGCAAACCAGTCTGCAAAAATTTGATGGAACAATCTTCTCTTTTCAAACTATACCTCATCATATATGTATGTAATCACGAAAAAAAATTAAGCAAACGCATTCTACTGGTATGTTGTATGTATGGTGTGGGTAACTATCTAATTTCGAACTAATGATTAATGTTTGTAATCATTGTAGAAATGTACCGTATTGATAGTTTTGTGTTTACAACTTGTTTCGCACCGTTGAAATTCAAGTTGGTATTGTGTTGTTTTTATAAAAAGATTTTTTGGTTGATTTTAAATGGTCCAAGTGAATTGAATGAACATAAAATTTACCTTGGCTGGATATTTTCAGTTTCGTACACACCTGAATGGATTTTACCTCTCGAAATAAAAATTTGGTGAAAATGCATGGATTTGCTTTACAAAGAAAAATAACTAAACTTGAAAACCGAAGATTTGAGATGCCTTCAAATAGGTTCGAAATGTAAAGTTTTTTGAGAAATAATATGTACACTTCGCAAGATTACAAATAAACACAACAGTAAATGACTAAATTAAGTTTTTTGGTTTAGGTAACAGCGAAAAGTAAAAAGTAAAAAATAAGGAGGTTGAGATGTGTTCTTTGTTGTGCTTGAAAGTTTGATATTCTTTAGTAAGAATAATAATAAAATATAGATGATGCGAAAATACATTATGTACGAAGACAGAACCTATACACCTGCAAGGTTCCCTTTAAAACGCATTTGATGTGTGGCTGTGTCCATCTTAAGATATTGCAACGTAGCTTCTTCATATGACGATGAAAACGAAAGCTAAATAAATTATTCAACCAAATATTTTTTGATGTGCTTTGTCGTATACACTAACTAACTATATAATATTATATATATCAATTACATTACCTGATTAGAAGTAATTATGCAAGTAAGAAATAGTTGTTTTGTGATATTAAAATACACTAGTCTGGCATTTCAATTGAAACAATGGGCACAACAGGTTTTGAGTTAATCTTAGACACTACTATTGCAGAAGATGATTTGCTAGTTGAGGCTGAAAATTCTGACCCGCCTCCGTCAATGTTATCCCGTCCAGGTGCAGTATTCCCACCTCCATCTTCATCGTCTTGGACACTGTACGAAATATTGCAGTACTCTTGGAAACACGGGCACACGTCTAACAAAAAGTGGCAAAAATTTTTTCGAATTCCAAACCACCCTGGAATAAAGATAATACGTGAAATGAGTTGTATTGTTAAAACTGTACGTGAGCCAAACAGCATCTCGGACTTACATTTGTTACTTCTTTTATTGCTGAACGAAGTAAGAATCAGTTGAATATACGTTAAGCACAATGGAGACACGACTGCCATATAACTAATGTTCATATTCCCATCTAATTTATTCGTAAGTAATACCTGCAAACAAAAACAGTTAAATGAGATTACAAACTTTCCAAGATAATTTGAGCTATTATTTTTGACTTAATATTAAATCTTACCTGAAAAATTAAAATGGGTATCACAAGAAAGGTATACCCGATAGCAGAGCTAGTTGAGCTTCGTCGTTGCTCTGCGTTAACTTCGGGAGCGCGAAAAATAATACCGGCGAATATAATGCTGTACAAAACGCCTACAAGGGAAACACACAGCAGAATCCATAATGGCACAAAAACAACTTCCCAGTCCCACAGAATGAAGTCGTCAAGACGTAGAGCGAGAAAAATAAACTGAAGAATGTTTACGGAGCAGAAAAGCTCCAGCTACGAAAACACAAATAAATATGCCATTTTAAATTCATTCTAATTGAAATAAATACCATATCGCAAATATATTTAGAAATACAATACTTACATCAAACGATCTGTCGTTTTTTACTGCCCATATACAAATAGCTATAGAAATTATGGATATGAAAATCAACGGTATGAAAACGAGGATCCACAAATGACGTTGTGATTCAAGATTATCACAGACTAACAGTTCAAACATGAGTAGAAGAAGATGGAGGGCGAGGGTCATCATCATAGCTTTGTACTGTATGTAAGCTTCCCCCTCCATTCTAAAATTGACAAACAAATAAATACATCAGAAATATATCTTTACATGACAACCCTGCAAATAAATTGCAAGTCTTATAGTAAAACTTTTTATTGAGTAAACTTACCTGTAATGTGGATGCCGCCACCATACTATACTCCCTACGACAGCACCCAAAACAACCATAAATTTCCAGAGCCATATTGGTACAAAAACTGCCCAATAACTCCACGTTATCAGTCCATCCTGGCGAAGCGCAATTAGGATTGTGAAGACAAAGAGACAGGAGTAGACTACAAATTTGCTGCAGTCCATCGAATATAGAATACACATTATATTTAGTTTTCAAATTATTTTTTCTCCATTCATCTTTGCGAGTGCAACTACTAAACCCCTTCTCCATCCCACGACCCACCCTTTTTATTCTCCAAAAAAAAATCACTTTTTCCTCTTTTCTTAATCTTTTTTTTGAGCTACAAAATGTTACGTCGTGAAATGTTGATTTTTGATCATCATCATTTTTTTCATTTTTTAGTTTGTTCCACAAACCTAGGATTAAAGTCTTGTGAGATTCGTTCCACATTCATTCTGCATTTGCTGCTGCTGTTGCGTTGTACGAGAACTACGGAATTCCAGGAAATTGCAACAAGCCAACAACTTCATTGTATTTATGATTCAACCGTTTGTTCGCTTTCTCCAATCTTCTTTTATTTCTGTGTCACTAAACTTATTGTTCTTCTTCAACTCATTCTTTTAAGGTGATATTGGAACTACTCAAATCTAAACTGTCTTCACTACAGTTCAATCAAAACTACTATTGCCATGCTATCATACAGTTTAATTTCAAACGAATAAAATTAAAACACAATTCGGCTTCGACAGCGGCAGAGGATACTTGTTGTGTTATCTGACACTCTTGCCATTCACATCTAAGATGATCCATTTCCCTGCCAATTGTTGCCATCAATTAGCCCAAAAATCTCAACAACTCATTAGCACACAACTCCACCGTTTAAAAAACATATTTACTTTCTAGCAGTCTTTCTAGTGCTTTTATAAAAACGCACTTTTCATCTGCCAATTAAAAAAATATATATACTTAATTATGAAAAGCACAAACTGCAAGAATACAATGTGCTGTTTTATATTTTTGGTTATTTCAAATGATACATATATGTGTATTGAATCATAATATTGTTCTCTTGTCTAAAAAAGTCTAAACTGGTGACTGGGGAAAATAAAATATTTCTCCAGGAGCAGACACAACAGTTCCGTCATTTCCTTTCTCTGCTCAACCCTTTCATCTCACTTCCGTTATTTTTCCGTCTCCTCGTTTGTTTTTTTTTGTTTGTTTTCCCCAACCACAATGTTATGTAATGATGACCACATTTGCCTTTACTTTTTTTTACTTTTTTTCAAAAAGAAAATATAGTTTTCTTCTCTCAACTTGTATGCACTGTGGATAGTAATTTTTAGAGGAGGAAAATACAGGAGCAGTAGCAAGTAGTAAAACACATAATCATCATAATATAATCATCATCAAAAACCACCACCACACAACTACAAAAAGGAGCAGAGAGCTGCGTTTGGCTGGTATTTTAGTAAAAACATACTACTTGGCTACTGATGAGTGAACATAGTTAAAAAAGTAATACATGAAACAATACACACACACGAAAAACTTTTTTTCTTCTTTCTTTTCTACTACATATGATAGGTGACATGGTGATGTGATGATGATGATGACGATCAAAAGATCTTTTATGTTGATTTTGTTATGCAGAGCGCAACCCTTTTTGCTTGCAAAGTTGCAACTTGCAACGCATATTTGTAAGGTGTATTGTATATATGGAACATAAATAAATACCTTAGCATTTTACCATTACACTGCGTATCTTATGAAGGAAAAAAAATCATGAAAAGTGTAGGTGTAGGGTTGCAAGTATGTATACTAGGAGGCTTTAACAATGTAATGCATTTTTTGAAAGCAAGGAAAAGACTGTCATTTAATTTTGGGTTGGTAACAATGCAAAGAAATTTATGACATGAAATGTAAGAATAGTATGAATGAAGGTGTGTACATAGGTTTTTAGATGTTAAATATTGAAAAAATTTAACTATGTTGATAATGAGGTGGTTGTGTTTGCTGGAAAACAATGCTTTAATTTTCTTATGAATTGGAGAAAGGAAATTTGGAAAGGATAGAGGGACAGACTAACATGCATTTCTGTAAGAATTTTTAAATTACTTAGTTTAATGAAAGGGTTGGTTGCTTTTGTGTTTCATAGAGATCTCATCATACTTGTTTGTTACTAGACTTCCCATTTTTATTGTTTGGCAGGCTGGTTTTTCGTAATACAGATAAGGGTTGAGAAAACAAGTTGGAATGCTGAAAAACTTGTGAAAATGTGTTGCATTTCTCCTTCGATAAGATAATTACATACATATATTTTTAGTTAATGAATCCATTTTTTTAGGCTGAGAATTTTTTAATGTCAAGCAAAACCACAATTTTCTGTGTGGAATTTCCAGGTACACTGAAAATATTGAATTGAAATGATTTCATTTACAACACTTTGCATTAATTAAACTTTTACAGTGAGTTAAGGTAGTATGTATTCATCTTTCTAATGTAAAACTGTTATTCGTTAAAGAATGCATGGAAGTTCGTTTGCGAAGCAAACTGTAAACATTTCTCGATGATGAACGTGTTTTCAGGAAAAGTAGATCATTCGTTTTGGGTGGCTTTCAAGTACATACAAGTCAGACAGACAATTGAAAAGCATCATCGTTTTTTAAACAATCATCTGCAATTATTGTATGAAGGTAATTATGAATGTGTAATTAATTTTTGATAAACATGCTCGTTGATTATCAAGAAAGATCGAAAATGGAAATAACTTGCTGCAGGCAGGAATTATATGTTTTATGTTTACATGATAAAAATAGGGTTCATCTATGTTTCATCATTTCTGCATTGAGCTGCATATTTTACTCATGACTATTTTTTAAAGATATCAAAAGCAGCCAAATCTTTCAAGCCAGAATGCAGTCTTTTTTCAGTTTTTTTTATAAGCGAACTATACTTTTTCAATACAATGTGTGTGTGCTGTTTCATTATTTCTGTAAAAAGTTAAAAATTCGCTTGCCAATTTGCCTGTAATAACGATAACTCTGATGATAATGAGTGTGCTAGATAATTCATCATTTATGGCAGAAGAAGATGAATCAACACATTTTAGCTAAAAATTTAGACCAACCAGCGAAAAATCAGATAAGACACAAGGAAGGATATACCTACAACCAAGTCGTAAACTTGCATACATCTATTCAATCCAATTAGGGAAGCTCATACTCATCATGAGGTAAATCTCATTAGTGAAATTAATTTTGTAAATTAACAAGCAATGTAAAAATAGATAAAAAATATCATATTTCTCTCCACTTTTACATCACGAATACTGAGTCTTAGTCAATTAAATACTATAGTGTATAGTGATCATTTAGAGACATATTATATGCATGCCCATTTTCCAATGTAAGAACTCTTGTCTAGTTTTCGCCTATTCAAGGACCAATTTATCATGATGGCCCAGGAAACTAAATGTCATTTTGAATAAGATTAAATGGGACCAGACTGATGAGTTGACAGTTGGCATATTATTTTCCCTGAGACTTTTCAGAGAATTCATACAACAAAATAAGCCTTCCAGTTGGTTACACAGCTTAAGTAACTTACACTCTTTGTAGACGACAGGACAAAATCTTTTTTTATTTGCACTAGTAGCACAGTAAGAAAATGGTCAATGACCATGACCATAAATACTGGAATGTATACCAGCCAAGCTAATAGGTTTTACCGTCATTTTACAAGAGTTTGAGTAATGCTAATATTGCTAATGCTTGAGTGTGAGTCAAGTGGGGTGAAAAGCATACAATGAAGCTGCAGCAGGCAGCTAGCTACAAATACGTATCAACGAACAACGCAAATAACTTATTTGAGCGAATGCAAAAAATATACATAGTGAAAGAAATGCAAGCCTAGTTAGTTTTATTTTATGGGATACAAAAATACAAGCTATACTGATGCGATGATGATAGAAAATGGAGTTTTGTCCAGCAGAGTCCAGCCAGAGACCAAAGTCATGCCGCACAGTAATCTTTAGCTTAGCACTTCATCCTTTTATTAGAGAACAATGAAGATAAATGTTTTTTTCTTCGTGATAATTGCGAATGAACTGGCGTTAGTGTTTAGAGTGAATACAAAGTAATATTTAGAATCGTGGTAGTGACGATGATGACTATGACCACAGACGACGCAAATCAGTGTCAGCATCAGAAAAGATATTTGTTCGCATTTTTTTGTGGGACAAAAAAAACTAAGCCAAGCACACTGGTCACTATCACGTAACTTTTTATTGGCACAACTAATCCTTCATCTCTGGGAGTGCTTTTTGGTGCTGTATGAAATGAATATGCATGGATTCCTGAACTGAACTATTTACCATACATATTAAAATCCATGCATGAAATCGTCAATATGTAATACCACGAACAACACAAACACAACCGTTTCTGATCTTCTTTCATTGGCATTATGTGTATCGTTTCATTTCATATCATGCTAGCAAGACAATTTTCGTGCATAAAAAAACGCTAATAAATTTGCGTCTTCTTAAGGTCAAGCTTATATCTAAACTCTATCGTGACAACGAGCGCTGTGAATGCAAAAAAAATAATGCTTGCTTGTTGATGGCATTCCTTCGTAAAAGGAACAGTGGTTTTTGGTTGGTCACACTACGCAATATATTCCATTTAGTCACGTTTTTTTAGATTGTTATTAGGGCACCCTATAATATTGACATGCTTTTAGAACTACTATTATCACGATGGCAATCTCATGATTCATGATCAGCAAAAAAAATAATAGCAAGTAGACGACAATTTGCTATAATGCTTGAATGGAGCATATTTGCATTTAAATTTTCCAGAATGGTTGATACTTTACTATTGCATGGTCATCAAAGAAGGACAAGAAGCATAAGTACTCGGTGCTCAGTTAATTAAGCATAGTATATTTCGCTTCATTGCTAATTTGAGATTACCTGGCATAACGAGTGCTATGTTCTGTGTCACATTGCATATTATATTTAATGTAATTTTGTTTGGTGATGTGTGATGTCATCAAGCACGTGTTGTTGTGTTCAAATAAGTATGCAAGAGATTTGACATGGACTAATCAAGTAAAATGGATTCTAAAAAATCAAAAGATAATAAATGGAGGACAATAACAAAAATGTATAGTTTATACATAAAATACTTTTCAAATACGCATCAAACGTTATCGTGGAATAAGGAATTGAGCACTTCAAGTTTGTCATCCTACATAGTTTGTACCTACCGTTGTGGTTCGGACCATTATAATCATCATCGTGAATATCCACGCTGGTTTTTGAAAGTGATCATCACAACTTTTTTCATCTTTGCGTGCTACTATTTTGAAAGTTTTCCTCGAGGAGCTAGCGCCACTGTTACGGAAGGAAATGGCTTTTTGTTTCTTCCTCCTGCGTTTCGTTTTCTCAAGTACTGTAAAACAACAGAATATAAATGCATCGAGCAAAATTTGCTGGAGTTATGGTATGACTTGAAAAGATACTCGGCGTGGAAAAGAAATTTTCCAGCGTCTTCTTTGTGGTGGAGCAGTAGACATCCACAGCTAGCAGAATGGTTGGATAGTGAGTATTATAGACTTAGAGTATATTTCGTTGATGATAATTAAAGCAAATATAAAACGTGATAGTGATACAAATTAGGTTTTATGAACACAAATAACAACACTGAACGTCACTTCAATTTCAGTCTTCATAAAAACACAACCACATCAGTCTTTATTTCAAGTGTTAACTCAACAAAGTACATAGATATTTATTACTAAATACAAAATAAAATATAAAAAATAATTTATAGTTATTCCAGTCCCGCAAGATCAATTTCATTTATTGTGCAAAAAATCAATATTAAGCACCAAACATGAATAATTATAAAAACTACTCATACTATAAATTCATAAACATTTTGAAAAAGCTCCTAAACAAACAGGAGGTAATTATTCAATATCAATATATTAATAGCTGTAAAATTTAAACCATATTAATTCATAACCAGGTAATACTAAATTCGCCTTCTACCATTAAAGCATAAATGCAGACGGTAACAATTCAATGTAATAGTTAATTAGGTTACAAAGAAATCAATTATTATGACATTTTTGCTTAACTAATGAACACTCTCGAGAATACATACCAACATTTTCATTTTACGTATGTCGAGCATTTTAAAGGCTATATTAGCCAATGAGAACAAAAGCGTTAATATAATAGTAGTAGACACTAATAGTAGCAGCTACTAGCTACACTGATTTTACATAGATACTTACACATAATTACTTATATCTAATCAGTATCAGCATTCACATTATTAAACGATTTTCTGACCAGGATTTAAGCGGTGATTTTCGAATTTAACATTCGAGCACAGAGCTCTTTCTCGTTTCCTTTGTCCTTTTTAAGTTTTTCATCAAACTAAAAACAAAGTAGTCATAGTCATGTCATTAGTCATTAGTATAAGTTTAAGATAAGCTTCATGGACTGGAACATAAACTTATGATTATAAACCTAATGATACTTACCATGGACTTCAACTGATTGATGCTTGGGTCATGCTGTAACGCTTCTGCTTTTTTGATTTGTGCATAGCATTTTTCAAACCTCCCTAGTTCGTAAAGTGCCTTGGCGCACCTACAACAAATAAATTACATAACAAAAATTCTTTAGCAATTGCTGTAAAAAACACTTTGATGATTTTTTGAAAGAAAAAAAACATACAAGCTTTCAAGCTTACCAGTAATGGGATTTAGCTTTCAACTGTCCAGTTCCAGCGATTTCTGTTCCTGCCTCCGCATACGTAAGAGCGCGTTTGAACTGTTTCAGCTTGAAGTGAGCATGAGCTAGATTATTGCAAACCTGTTGCCGAAGTTTGCAATAATTGTGTTTTTCTTCTTTGGTCACGGGGTCCATATCTTTGATACAGTCCAGAGCTCCTAGATAACTATTATGGAATTAGTTAAAAGAAAATTTATAGTATAAGTATGTAGGTTTCAGTTAAAACGTACACAATTTATCATTACTTACTAGGTCACAGCGACATCGTAATCTTCCGTTTTAAATTCACGGTTGCCATCCTGCTTCATCTCCTCTGCATAAGCAAAGAGTTCGGCAAACGGAAGTGACCGTCGTTCTACTGAGGACATATGTCCGACTGAATTGTCCTTTCGAGAATCATACGCCTCCAAAACTTCAATCTGAAGCATTACAGTTGCGTCTGCAAAACGTTGATTTACATATGCACATCAGGATGGATCTTAGCGCAGCGCCGTTATATTCATAAAATACTTTTATTGTAGTTAACGTATAGTGGTATTTACCTGCCGGAATAACTTTTCCAGTTAATGGAACCCCGAGTGGTCCGAATGCATACTGACTGGTGGCTAAAAACTTGGAAATTTCTCCAACACGCATGGTAGCGAGACCCAAATCCATGACTGGGATCATTTCCCCAGCTCCAACACGAAAACGCCTAGTAGTTTTCGTCTCATATGTGCTCTCTATTAAATCGTCCATATATTCAGCGCCCATCATATAGTGGACCCTAACCATATTCATTGGCATAATTTTCTTTCCTGTTCCAGGACGCACCAGCTATGCAAAATAAAAGCATAATTGGTTAAGATTAATTCAGCAGTATGGCAATATTAGATAAAATTATACAGCATTTAATATAACTATTAACTATACCCTTTTCATGACACCCCCATCCGCAGTAATCTTCTCAGTCATAACTTCCCGAACCTCGGAGTAGTCCCCAAACATGACCTTTACCACCTCTTCAACATTGAGGTCAGAAAACTTGAGGTCCATCTGTTTCCTGTTCGATGGATGCAATGAGCTCTCCACATGATTCCTCATTTCTGAATAACCAGTTGTTTCCAATTTTTCCGGCATTTCAAAGTGAAACCCTTGGGCGCCTCCACGTAGCACCTCTCTGAAAACGAAAGTTAGCATTCCTGAGTATATTTTCCACTACAAAATGATCATTGATTGGAAAATAATATACATTCTACACTACTTCAATTCTTAACCTAACATGAGCCTCTTAAAAACACAAGCATTCTCATTCATTCAAATCATCATAAAAACACTTACTCAAGGTTGACATTCCCTACACTACAAGCCTCTTCTGGAACATTTGGCAGTCCAGTTTCAAACTCATCATCAGACTCCATCTTATATCGTCACCGGTCTCTCAACACACAATCTGCCAAACAAAATTAATATCACAACTTCCTAGTTAATATCCTTGTTCATTAAATAACAACCTTAGCCTCCAAGTCCAATCACAAGTTAAAACAATGATAAGATAATTGTCAACCTTTAAAACTGTTCCTTTAGCAATGGCAATACTCCAAAATACACGTTTAACACACCTGTATACCTCCTCCACTCAACTAATTAACTGCGCAATCAAAAATATAATGCTATCTAAAACGCGCTTTTCATTGCCCTTTGTATTCATTTTCACATCCAACATCGCATCGCACATTGCTTGTTCAGCAAGTGGAAAGTAAAACAGTTTACTTACAAGAATAATAAAAAAGTTACTACCGCCAATATCACATGGGCATTGTAATGCAAAAAGTTTATGTATTTTTGCAAAACAACATGTGTTTCAATTGCAATGAATGAAAAGCCGTGTGGCTTATCAAACTTTGTCTATTTGCGTACTCATTTGCAGTGAACACTGTGTATTGCTTTGTTGCTTTACCTATCAAACAACCAAGCCAAGTGACGCTAAACCAGAGAAGCGGATATCATGCCATCACTGTACATGTCCGTGGCCTGTCGCGTTCTCTAGCGGATAGAAAAACATGCAAGAAATATGCGCACTTTTACGAAAGTGTATAGGCCGGTGAGGTTCACAGAGGCAGGCATGCTTCTCATATAGCTAGACAGCAGCATAGAGAGAGGAGTCCACAGGAAAGGATTTTTCATTCTGGTTTGCAATACAGAGAGTCAGTGCTGCGTGCATGCTTGTGCTTCACATAATCTTTCATTCCGCTCCTTTTCAGTCGGATACTTCGTCTTCCATCTACAACTCTGCGTGCACTTCTCGGAGTTGAATTGGAATTTTAATTAATTTCATTTAAAGAAAACTGATTAATCAGTATGGCTGTTGGAAAGAATAAGGGTCTGAGCAAAGGAGGAAAGAAGGGTGTCAAGAAGAAGATGTAAGTTGACATATTTTAGTGGTTTTTTAGTTATTTTTCAAGGTAGGGTTTTGAATGTGGTGTTGGTGGTAGAAGGTGGTAGAGTTAATTATTAGTTGGAGTGGTTTTAGAGTTAAATGGTAGAGTTTATAGTTAAACTAGATAATGGTTAAAAGTGGTTGTAATGTTAAATGTGAAGATTTTTAGATTTTCGTTTGTCGAAGTAGTGATAATTTGAAATATGGATAGGATAGTCATGTCAGTAAGGTTGTAGGTATGTCAGTGGTTAGTACTAATCAAATTGTGTAGATTTGGTTAGGAAATATGTTAAAGTTTAATATTCTTAATAGTTTATTTTAATATTGATGAGGATTGTACTAACATAAGGAAAAAGTAGTCTAAATGTCAGTTAGTAGTGTCAGGGCTGTGATGGTGTAGTTGGTGTACCTTTTTTACTAGTTACGTGGCTAGGTTATAAGTTATGAGTTAAATTAGCAAAGAATATAGTTTATGAGTCAGTTGAAGACGTCTAATAGATTTAAATATTTTTATTGAATAAAATGTAAGTTAATTGTTTAAATGTTTAATTTTTTAATTTAGTGTCGACCCTTTCACCCGTAAGGACTGGTATGATGTCAAGGCACCATCCATCTTCAAGGTGCGTGATGTAGGCAAAACTCTTGTAAACAGAACTCAGGGAACAAGTAAGTTATTTAAAATTACAATTCTGGTTTTGATAAAAGTCATTTGTCAAGATGTGGGTGTAACAATTGAGGTTTTGTGTTTGATTGATAGAAATCGCCTCTGAGGGTCTGAAGGGTCGTGTCTTCGAAGTATCTATTGCTGATCTTCAACAGGACAACGATGCTGAGCGATCCTTCCGTAAGTTCAAGCTGATTGCTGAGGATTTGCAGGGCCGCAATGTGCTCACCAATTTCCATGGTATGACTTTGACCACTGATAAGCTCAGGTCAATGGTGAAGAAGTGGCAAACTTTGATTGAGGCCAACATGGATGTCAAGACCACTGATGGCTACTTGCTTCGTGTGTTCTGTATTGGATACACCCAGAAGGATGACAAGTCCAAGAGGAAAACATGTTATGCCCAGCATACGCAAGTAAGTCTAAATTCTGTAGAACTGTTAGATTCTTTGAAATTCATGTCCAAATATTTCTTAACTCTAATACTGGTATTTCTTTTGTGTTTACTCTACAGGTTAAGTCCATTCGTAAGACCATGTTGGAAAAAATCAGTAAGGATATTTCTCAGAATGACATGAAGGAAGTCGTAAGGAAATTGATTGCTGATTCTTATGCCAAGGAGGTTGAGAACGCATGTCGCGGAATCTATCCACTTCACGATGTACACATTCGAAAGGTGCGTAATTATTGGGAAAGCTCATGAGTTTAATGTGTTTTTCAAGATTTACTTGATATTATTGCTAAGTGAATTATTTGATGCTAATTAATATGTGTCTTTTTCTTTGTATTTTAGGTTAAGGTTCTTAAGAAGCCCAGATTCGACTTATCTAAGCTTATGGAAATGCATGGTGATGGTGGTGGCAAGTCTGCAACTGGGGAGGACACCGGAGAGAAGACGGAAAAGGCAGATGGATACGAACCACCTGTCCTAGAAACCGTCTAATTATTACCTCCAGATTTTTATCACCTGGAAAATCGTTTTTTGAATAAACTGTTTACTTTTCTGGAAGTCTTAAAATTGTTATTGCGTTTCTTCATTTATCATACATCATCAATTTTTTGGGCAGTTAATATGATCATGAACAAAAAGGGTTGATATGACAACAGATTCATTCATGTAGGTTGCTAACAGCAGGAAAGCTTTCACAAAATCATAATTTATTGTAGTCAAATTAGAAATAATATCATAGCACACTTTAGGCTTTCTTTTACATTTTGCATTAAAAATAACTCTTGATACAACAATTTAATTCACATTTTAGGGTTACATTTTATGGAATGCTTGCAACTCAAAATCTACTTTTACTCGCCTGATTTTCAGTATTTATTCTAATCTCATGAATTTTACACATTTTCGTTTTTATACATTATTTCATTCACATAAGTCATATATTTTTTTTCGAAATCTACACACATAAATGGCACATTATTATGATGAGGTATAATATGTATACGCTTCTAAAATTAAAATACAATTATATTTCTTCACGAGTGTTTTAATATTTGGCTAATCAACATTATTCACCATGATGAATACAGGCTTCTATTTCTTGCAAAAAAGTTCATTTTTTTCTGTTGTTAAGTGGTGTCTTTCTTCTGTTCTGTGTGACGATTATTTACTTTGTTTACAACTGATTGGTTCACTTTTTTCATCTCTAAAATCCTCCATTTCCGCATTTATACTAGTTATCATCGTTATTATCCTCCAGTGTAGCAATGTCCGTCAAGATTGGATTCAATGATGCTTTCCAGGCCTGGTTGTTAATTCTTGGACTCTTTATTCTGATCATATCACTGGAGGGATTCGTGCTTGGTGATGATGGTGCCCATGAGGATGACGGAGAAAGAACCCAGTTTTGAAAATCATCTTTCGCTTGATCAAGTGCTGGTGGAGAGGACTTTTTCTTTCGCCCTCTAAATATAAAAAATTCAAAAGAATATTAAATACTTATTTTAGAGAAAGGGACCACAGTTCTAAACACATATTACTATTTGCATAATTAATGAACCATCAAGTCTTGCAGTCATAATATAACCTTTCATTAAACATTCTTTTATTTTTAATTGAACAAACGATCAGGTTTTTTTGTGTTCAAGTCAAGATTCAATAGAGCTGCGAGGGAGCGTGGGCAGTATTTCTCTTTTCATTGAATGATGAACACCTACAGCACAAACAAGTCGTTTGCTTGGTAAAAACATATCATGAAACTTTCCATTTTCCTCCCACGAACAACTAATCCTTCTTCCCTTCATACGGATACTTGGAAAGTGGCACTGACATTAAATTCTAAATCTCTCTCTTTTTCCCCATACCTATTTACATTTAGATGACAAGGATTAACTTTTGTTTAATTAGTTTTTTGCTCCCATTTTTTATCTCTCATGTACAAGAAGCTTCAAAGCTTGTAATCCTCGTCTGGGTCAAGTTTCTGCTTAAACTACTTACAAAACTTTACCCGTACCAAGCACAGTAATTAGTCATTACCTTCCAGATAATTATGGTTTGCTGCGTAGTGAAATTGTACATGCTACAAAACTAAGTTAAATTAAACCTGTGTGCTGAAACTAGAAAAAGGGCCAGCTCCAAGAAAAACTGAGCTATGTGCATCTAATTGATTGGGATTAAACAGTGTTCCTACTACTGAATGACTCCAAGAAAAACGAGAAAACTAGTCCACATGAATTAGATGGTTGTCACATAATTTGCTTTTGTACATACATTTTATTAAAATCGATAATCCCGTAAGCAGGAAAATATGAGCCTTCCCCATCGCCTCCTGATTGAGAACGAAGAAAGTGATGTGCTCCATACTTTTGCAGGGCCAACAGCGTTTCCAGTTCTGCAACTCTCTGATCTGACTGCCGCTTTTGTGTTCTCATTCTAGAATTTTACAAATAGGTTATTTATAATATAGTAAATTTAAAGTTAATTTTAAACTTTTTTACTCTAATTTTAATATTGATTAAACTCATGATGACATACGTGTTGACAGGTTTTCCTGTCACGGAAACAATCGTAACCATAATGAGCATCCAGTAAGCTGCCATACAAGACCCCATTTCTCCCTATTTCACCTTTGAAAATCTTTGTCTATTTTTACAATTCTCGGTCGCGATGAATTCTCTTTGTTGTTTGATTGGTGTTGTTATCTGCTGATTTTAGAATTTTTGATGTGACTTGGACTTTTATTGTGACACTGACACTTCCCTTTGATCTGTAAAAAGTTTGACAGTATTGCTGCTTTTGGTTCTGCAAAAGACATATTCAAACATTTAATTAGCAATGTACAATGATGATTATTATAGTCTAGTAGAACATTTTATTTAGATGTTACTTTAAATATTATTTTAAAATAATCAAATAACATCATCATATTATGAACACTACCACGGTAATTGTTTAGCTTGTACTTTTCATTTGTTATACACATAATTATTGCTTTAAAAAGTTTTGTACATTTTCCTTAAAAAATGAATAAAATTAGTACAAAATTTGTTGGCAGTGGTCAGTTGAGCAAAAACTTAATGAATAGCAAAAAAGACAAGAAATGAAGCATCCTATTTTAATTTATGCAATGAAAACCAGCAAAAGTAGTAGTGGTGAATGAATGAATGAATTACGTTTGTGGATCTCGTCATCATTCAGTTTTGCAGACATATCCATTTATTTGCCCAAATGAAACAAATAAACCTTTAAAAAGGTACATGTATTTTCCGTCTTTTGTTAGCTTTAAGTGCACGTATAATGAGCTAGTTTTCTAGTGACGATGACGATGATGCTGCTGGCACACCTTTCGGTTTTAATTTCTTTCATAAAAATATCCCATAACAAAAAACGAAACTACTTTTTTTAAGAGATAAAATATCAAAACCCATTTTTGAATTAGCCATCCATCATGTTACTACTTATCATCCCATGAATGTTAACTAAACAAACAAGCTGTGCTTTATACCAAATGACCTATCAAAGGACCATTGAATATAAAGAATATAACCTTTCTATTCAATGTCAAAGGACGAGATCTGTTGATGATTTCAATATAAAAGTTTTAAACATTTCCACGTCCTCTGCATATATTCAAACAATGAAGATACACACTTGAGGTTGTAACTCCATCCATTTTAAATCATGTAGTTATATATTTAAAACAAAGCAGTAAATAAATCAAAACACGAAATAAATATCTTATCATTGATGATACTCTTGCATCCTACCATATATAAGCTAAAAGTCAGGTCACTAGCCGTGAGCATTCTCACTAATTGGTTGCTTGGTTGTGTTTAC
>JAQFXM010004157.1:0-17947 GCA_034693345.1 Entomobrya multifasciata | reverse complement strand
AAGTAATTTCAAATTGTACAGGGGATACGTAGGCTTACCCAAATTAATTTACCCTTTCTTTTTTTTAAATAACGCTTTTATTAAAATTTTGAATTGCTGAAAATAAATTGAAATTCTGCGTAATCTATCACTAAATCTTTATAAATATTTATTAAGTAGCATCTGTGTAGTTCTAAGACAAAACAAGATGTTTAAACTTTCAGAGGTATCCTTTATTCTATGAGACAGGGTTTATTTATGTGTAAGGGGTGATGGTATAATTTTTTTTCGTGTGTTCGAGACTTGGGTGTTCAAAATGAGATTTTAACTTTAGTTTGAATAGATTGGATACCAACTCAATCAATTATTTTAAGAATACCAAAGTTTTGATGGGTACTATGAAACTAAGCGACATATGAATTTGATTTTAAATATTTTAAGTTCGTCAACGCTGTCATGGTCTTATAGGAAATTACTTATGGCTAAAAATGTTGTAAAAGTAGAAGAGTTATAAAACCGTTTGGTCACTATAAAAGCCTTAGAGAAATTTTCTTCTTGGATTCCAAAAGTTCTATGGTTTAAATACAAAATAAAGTAGTTTAATTCGTACATTCATTAAACTTTGTAAAGTAAATACTGAGTTGTGCAATAACAAAAAGTCTCTAACTACATCTAAAATTTTATTGTTGTTTTGTTCTTATGTATAATTCCCCCTTGCATCAAAGTTACAAATGTTTAAATATTTTAAAGTGTTTTCAATAGCCCAAGATAAACTAAGCCAGAAGTACAGGGCGTAAAATTAAAATGCTTTGCTTTAAAATTTACTACAAACATATTATACTCTACTTGTCTAATATATGCTTATCTAATATTAATAAATGAAATTTAAAATAACAAATCCATATCGGGCAACGGAAATGAGACACATTTTGCTATTTAATACGTGTTTTATGTTAATACAATGTATTATAATTTTGTTATCCAACATAAATATAATCTAGCCGCAGAACAGCACATTCGTTACATGCAGCTAGAAGTTAATGTTATTAATGTAATTAAACAATATTCTTTAAGTCTTCTGCCAAGGTTTGCCATCAAGGCTTTTCCTATCTGGATCTGTGTGAATTCAAAAACATGTAGACATACCTAACTCAGGACCGATCACAAGGATCAATATGTATAGAGCTAAACATCGCTCCATTATTTTCCCATAAAAATTGTGTTTGCTGAAGCGAGTTGCGTGCTCCGACGCAATGCGATATCAAATTTGTAATTAAAATATTTACTAAAAATCTTCACGGCAAATGCATAATTTATTTGACATTCTGCCAGCAAGTGTGATACTGCTGAATGCATTTTTAAGCAACAAGCCGTAACAAAAATGTATTGTGTTGATTGAGCAACCAATCTTGTGGTGACAAATTTAAGCCCACTGAATTCCCGAATAGTTCGAACGTCGACCCGGGACTACTACGATATGGTACATCATTTACCTCTAAAAATTTGAAAATGCTTAACTTGGAACTTTTTCAACATATTCACTTTTGAAACTAATCATTTAGGAGTTTCTGCAGAAACTACTTTAATTTTACTATCGTTATTGGACGAGTATAATTAAAAACAAACTTTACCGGTGGCATTGTGTATTTGGCAAACATCAAAGATAAGGACCAGTTTTAAGTTCATTCGGATAGCACAAAATACTAGCCATTTTATACACCAATAGTTAATACATTGTAATTACTAGGAAAAATGAAAAAAAGCTTTACTACTAATTTTGGTGGATTGAGAATTTGCCACGACGTTAATTTAGTTAACGTATTCAAAATTGAAGCTGGTCCCCAAATTGAACACTAATATTTCTATTCGAATTTCTGTTCTCCAAATTGAGTTTTCATAGTAGAATAGTAAATAGATTATTAAATGGGGTAATATCTTGTGATTGTAATCTTTATCCCATTTTACCGTTTTTTGTAATAATATCATGTTATCTTTAGTATTATATTAACGACTCCGTACATTA
Source organism: Entomobrya multifasciata (assembly GCA_034693345.1). NCBI lineage: Eukaryota > Metazoa > Arthropoda > Collembola > Entomobryomorpha > Entomobryidae > Entomobrya > Entomobrya multifasciata. The sequence continues at coordinate 15,945 of JAQFXM010004157.1, read as the reverse complement.
AAGTCTTTAATATCGGCACAAATTTTGGAGTAAATATGTTTTAAAACATTTTGCTCCTTTTAATTCTGCAATAGTTATTTTATTATGATGCTGTGCATGAGCAATCTAATAAGACCTATCCAAGGGGCAAGATGCTTAGCAATCTTTAACTACTGCAGTTTCATAAAAGACCTCATTCTTATCAAAACTAAAATAGTAACAAATTAGTACGTTTAAATTAGATTAACATTTTTTTGAATATATCTGTCCAAATTTAAACACAGCAACGTTTACAGTATCTGTATCATAAAAATGTATCAACCTAGCCATAAGTTTATGTGGAGTACAAATTTCACCATTGCCGTGGTTATAAATGTCTGATTAACAGCATATTATTTTTGAAATTATGAAACGTTTAACCAATTCTGTAAAATCGTTTTCACTGCTTGACTAGCTGTTTTACCTTCAGATTTTGCTCAAGAAAAGTTTAGAGTAATCTTGTAATGTAGCTACATCAACATCACGAAAATATGAACTGTAGGTGTGTAAACGCTCTAAAACGTCTACAGTACAAGTTACGGCACACTATTTGAACAAAACATTTTTAGTGCTGAGGCTATTATTGTAAATTATATTCTCAAACTTACGAAATAGCTAAGTTACACAAAACTGTTCATCTTGGAATTGTAAGATAGTAGAAAAATATTATTGTAGAAAAGACAATAAAAATATTATTGTCTTTAGCTTGAACCCAGGCTTCTTGAATAAATATGACACAGTTACTTATTATAACGATGCGTTTTAAAAGTAACTTCTTTCTAAGGACCCCATTAGTTGCAACATTCTTGAAGCGTAACATTTTCGGGAAATATATCATTCCAAAACCATAGGTAACCCTAGTACAGCTAAGCTAGCATTAAGTTGTTACCGAGATAGTTTCAGGGTCACTTTGAATTTCTTGATTTTTTCAGACTGATCAATTCTATGCAATCATTTTAATTTCAGTGCAAGAACCATTCTGTACTGATATGAAACTATTTTGGAACGTAAAACGTCCGAAACGTTCATGTATCTTGCTAGTTTAGTTAATTGATTAAAATTATATCCTTCAAATTATTTTTTTGCGACCAAATTTGGCTGGAGTTAATATGAAAGCAGTCTTTGAGAATATCCTCGTCTGATTGTTAATGTTTTTGAGCTACGCTTTTCAAAATCCAATGTCACAACGACATCCCTTTCAGGATCACTCTACATAATAATAAACTGAATACTGAAACCAATTCAGTGTTTACTGATTCTGCACTAGACAAAGGAAATCAATTTGAAGACCTATTTTAGTCAACGTGTTCGATTCTGTACCTAAACTATCCGGAATTCTGAACACTGGAAACTCATTTATACAAACGCGGTATAATCAGTGGTGAACTAAACAGAAAACTTAAAGTCCAGTTTTGATTGTCCATCGTGGTTGAGAACAAACAAGTTGACGATTTCTGCAAAATCTGAAAATACAATTCATTACTATTTGAGCCGTTTTTGAAATTACTTAACAAAAATTTCTCACATTTTACAAACCAGTTTTGTTGAATTTTTAATTTGCACTTTAACAATAAATCTTCTGAATAGATGTCTTAGATCAGATTAAATCGGAATTACAATTTGACTCAACATATGGATTGATGAATTATAATACCTAAATGAATTCGAGTTTCGTCAGAAATAATTTTTTGAGTAGTTAATATTTGCCGGTTATTAAATTTTTTAAGCGTATTTTACCACTGTTTAGCTGCTTCTCCAGAAACGCCATAATTTAACAATTTTTGTTGTCCATAATGGAATTTAAGTCGATCTGGATAAGCCATTGATTCGATTTTATCCATTTCCTATGGATACAAAATCCCAAAAGGTAATTCTAAAATATAAACACACTCAATGAACAAAGATTTCTTGACCTAATGTTCAACATTGGCCAATTCAATGTTTCCAATATGGTTTTAACAATTACAATAAATTATTCTATGTTACCTATTTTTGGTATCCAGAAGAATTGTAGACTTAATACCTTACACAAGTGTTTATAGCAACAAAGAAAATTACTAGGAAATTTTACTTTGGCACTGTTAACCAAACTATGGACTTTCGAACTAGGTTTTAGATAGTATTGAATGCAACTGGTAATAAATCATCAAATATCGATGGATTACTTTGTGGTTATAATTATTTCAATAAAAATAAGTCTATAAATTGTTTTCCTTATTGTGTTTCTCGACTACTGATTCCTTGCCACGTCATCATGCCTACGTAAGAACTTTTAATTGGCAAAAAACTAATATACCAGTGCCTTGGTTTTACAGAATATTTTTTATTTACTAATTGATGTCTTCGCCTTGATTCCTCCTAAGTGTTTGTACACATTACACAGTGAAGAATTTTTAATATTTCACATTTAACCGGTGATGTTATTTTTGCACAATATACAATGCACAGAGTGTACTTTATTCCAAGAAAATATATCAACCTCATTTATGAAGAATTATGCAATGCCCTATAACTGTAACTATACAATAGGTATCATTTAGCCAACTTCATCGTTTTGATGCGTCTTAATAAGAGTTATCAAAATGCTTCTTCACATATTTGAACTGGTTGCTTAATATACTATGAATCGTAGAATTTATTTCATTGAGAAATATAACACCCATTTTGCAAACTATTTGTAGTTGCTACCAAATGTATACTCGTGAGTATACTTATATTTGGTTGATACTCTGAATTTGTATAACCTCAAATGGTATACAGTATAAACAGAGTTATATATTGGGCGAGTTTTCTGCAACATATGAATTTGTTCCAAACAGTTCTTATTTCAGACAAGGACAGTACAAGAATTTGTGGCTGGCATGGATAAATCATACAGGGTTTATAACTTGGGCATAGATTTCTTGCTTTCATATATGCATTTATAAAATCTTGTAAGTAACTCAAAAAGGTTATTCAATGACCTTGGTTTTAAAAAATTCTTTAACTTTGAATCAAAATACGTTTATGTCATTCGACCATTCGCAATATATTTCTCGAATTTTATCACCATTTATGTGTGCCTTTGATGTGCATAAACAGGTTGAAGAAAATTTGGTGTTAAAGAGACATAAAAGTTGGTTTTAAACATGTACAATGATAAAACTCAGCAGAAATAATTGTATATGTGTAAACTACTTGAAATCCTATATTACAATAAGCTTTAGAAGCTGAAAAAGTAAATTATGCCTTTTTCTAAAACAAAATAAAAATAGTTTTGAAATATATACTCAACTTTGTTGACATATATATATTGTACTTAACTTCATTTATTTTACACCAATTAGACAGTTTTTAGATCTAATTACTGCAAAATGTTGAGCGTTAATAAAACGTGAGGAGAAAAAGAATTCTTCACGCTTCGGTGAATAAACGGGAATTAAACCCCAGTTAAATACAGTTTAGTGAGAACTCGAAGAAACATAATCAAAAGTTGTCTGTTTCATACACAAACGAACATGATTATTATTGGATGCCAACACGTGACGTAAAAACAAGTTAACTTTAGAAATCAAGTGTCTTAAATTATAATTAAAACTTCGTATTTACATCATTCCACAAGTTAGCAAATTTGTCAAATATATCCGTGTAAATATAAAATATTCATTTGTACCTAAGGCTTTGTTGCACTGAAACAGTAAGTTGCAGAATCAAGCAAAAGTTATTAAACAATGCTGCATGCATCATGCATTTTACTCAATACTTTTAATAAAGGAACGCTGAGAAGTAGCTGTAATTCGACGTCGGCGTGTAAAAATTAGTTGTGTTTCGAAATCCATCAAAAAATCTAATAATTTTCAAGTGGAAATGTGTCAAGCACAAGACATGAATATTTTTAACTTCAGCTACAATTGCCTTTTTTCGTCGCCAGAAACTTTTCAACTTTTTTGGACAACTGATACTTTGTCATGACGGTTGTTTGCACCTTAGTCATTTCAAAAGAATTTTAGACAATTAGCGCCTTAAACAACTAGCCTTCAGATTCAAATCTTACCGCGAGTTGTAATGCAATAATCAACTCAGTATTCTTTTTGTACTATCAAACTGGAGGTGATTTTAATGTGAAACTGAATTTCATTTAGAGCAGTTACAAAGATCGAACAAAGAAAAAGTACCGGCAGTAAGTTTACTCAATTAAAGCACTGAAAAAAGAGTTTTGTTTGATGCTTTTTGGATTAACTTATTTAGAACACGTTTATTAGCAAAGTTTATCAAGTTCTAGCCACTGATTTGAAATGCATTCAAATTTTGTGGTCAAAATTTTCATCAAATTTGAAAAGTTACCGGTTTTACTGACTTATATCTGAAATACCTACTCAGAGTTTAAGCTGATTAAATTAACAATTTATTAAGGTTCTTTCATATTTACTAAAATTATTTATCACCACAAATATACAACTGTAATCTGCCATGCGCATTGCTCATGATATTGTCTATAATGGTAAATGAATGAATTGAATGATGTAATGATGGATTAAAATACGTTTTCTTTCTATTAGCCTTAAGTTAGTAGAACAATGAAATTATAAATAAAAAATTTTCCTCTCTTCTAGAAATTCTCCTAAATAAGTTTTATATATTTTCACCTCCAGCATCGGCTCTTATTAAGAAGTGCAAGTACTTGTACTTCTTATTGATTTCCTATTTCATGTCTGTATGTATGTATGTCTGTCTGTCTGTCTGTCTGTCAACGCTCTAATTCAAAAACGCTTTAACCTACAGACTTCAAATTTGGTACACAAGTACCTTATGGTACAAGTAAGAAGCCTATTGATTTACAGCCAAATCGGTCCAACGGTACCGGAGTAACGGTCAATTAACGGTTACATGCTAATCAAATGGGCAAAAAAATATTATTGCATGAATCGATAGATTAGAGTATTGGCATCAAAGTTTGTCAAGATACCTTAGCCTGAAACTCAATAATTTTTGAGAAACATGCAGATAAAGTTTACATGCTTTATAAATGATCAAAAAAATATAATTGATTTTTTTACTTCTAAACTTTAAAATACAGTAAAAAATACTGCTTGCACTTCTTTATTTACTTTACTTAAGTACTAGTTTTCCCCTGTTAAGGTATGAAAAGGTGAGTAAGTGCTTGTATATATATTATCGGTATATGCAAAATAGGTATCATGAATATTATTATATTATAAATAAGAATAAAACGAAAAGCAACTTGAAAAAATACTATTTATTATACTTAACAACAAAACATGCTTGTACTAAACTCCTTGAAAATTCAACATTGTTACGTGCATAATGTGTAGGGTTTTCCCTCTCTCTCTCTCTCTAGTCATGTTTCCCATTAAACTTTCATTGCATTTCAAACCTCAGGAAAAAGTTTTCCATTTCACCACCACCACCACCAGCAATCATGAAGCCTTCATTGTCGTTTTTTTCGAAATGACTGTAGAATATGGTTGCTACTTAAGTAATAAAATATCCTGGAACTACGACACATACAACACTACATTATGAATATTTTGTAGTAGACCTTTGACATGACATTAGAAATGTTATATTACCTACCTACCTGCAATTCCTCCTCCACGAGCAGAGAGTTAGAAAACACGAACAGAACAAGGCTCAGCAAACATGTCCATGTCCAACTTGTACATGTAGTATAAAAAGCATGATAGTTAGTGTGTGTGCTTTTTGTTTGATTACAATATTCATGTGCGCTTTGGGATTTATCAAGTTTTCATTCACCAACGCCGCATTATATTACTAAAACTCAACCCCAAAATGACACGACGACAAACTGATGATGGCGATTTTTTTATTCCACATAACATGCCTTGTCATCTTCCAAAAAATGTAGTGACAGTGACATACATATGTAATCTTTTAAATAGTGTGTATCGTTTATACGCTCATTTTTAGTACACATTTTGTGGAATTTTTGGAATTAATTGCTGAAAGTACTAGGACAAACCAGATGGTAACAAATATTCCAGTACAAAACATTAACGTCTATTTATTTCACCGTTGTCTATTTCCAGCGCAGCGTCAGTCCAGATAAAAGGGTTCATTTTCATGCGTACGATGACCACAGAATATAAGCCATTAATACTGCAGTGCTGTCCCTTCAAGTTTTTCTTGTCGCTGCTACCACAAAAAATTTATATAACCCAACAAAAAAAGAGTTCTAACTACCATTTATTTTCCCGATGTTACATGTAGATTCTGGGATTTTGTTCGTTTTTTTTTGGATCGTCCTCCTGAAGAAAATGTCATAATGATAGCCCTACTAACCAGTTTACCACCACCGCCACATTTTTTTCATGCTTTTCTCTTGTGACAATAAAGGACAACCGACGACAACGACGGAAGTTTTTCGAGAGCGACAATACCAGACTATTTGAAACTGTATATTTAACTTTTTATACAAACATTACATGCTTCCACCACACATCACACTCAACACATTGCTGCTATTTAATGGGAGTTTTTTTTCTTTGCATATAATCATTCACAAGCGACATGTACATGCATCTATGTATCTATATTTTACCATAAAGTTCATATTTTCTACCTATGTGTACACCTATTTTATTTCCTTTTTGTTCTGTGAAACATACATAAAATATATGTTTGCCCATAGCGTATTATATTCCTCGAAAAATATAAACATACAGTATAATAGCTCATATAGTAGTTAATTTTATATGAAAATGTCGATACTTCAAACTTTTTTTGATGTGAACTTCCAAAAGGCTATTCGAACTCCGACCAAAGCGTTTTTGATTTGATGATGACGAACATATTGAGAAAAAGAGAAAAAAGGTAGATATTTTTTATATCTAAGGTACAAGTAAAACATGTATACATGTACACATATATGTACTTTCATTTCATATTATTAGAGAAGAGAGAGTAAAAAATAAACTTTTTTTCGACGTTTTTTCTCTCTGGTCTGGATAGAAAATTCTGTACACTCTTTTTGGCACTACTCTATAATTTCCACCCAATTATCTTTACTTTCATTCCTCTTCTCTCTCTCTCTCTTCTTTACTCTCTCAGTACTCTCACATAATATGTGGTCGATGCATACACATTTTATTGCTCCAGCAGAAGTAGACACTACACAGCGTATAAAAGTGTGTACACGTAGATAAAAAATGACTGAGGCACAAACATTCAAGTATAAATAGTAAGTTTCTTCTATCTATTTTCACAGAGAAAAGAGCGTCACTATAATAATCAACTTGAATAAAATATAAAACATGTTAGATATAAAACCAAGCTGCATCGAATTTTTTGTAATGGTGAATAAAGGTAAGTTGAAGAATGCCACATATCTACATGGTTTTATGCTTCATGAAAACTTTTTCTGAAATAAAGCAACTAAAGCATGTAATATAAATGTAGGTAAAGTTTTGCACCCACGAACTGTCATAAACTCTCTAGAACTTTATGAGTAACTTTTAAAAAAATACTTTGTTACTTTAGTTCGTGTATATATGTATGTTTGGCAAGTTGATGATCACAATTTTGGTTATAATGGTTAAATCTTACTAAAACATCTTGTTTACAACTGCCATGAAAGTTTGTCAGGGAAAAGTTTTAGTTTAATGTTATTATTTTAGTGCGGCTGGTTAGTTTTGGAAACAAATAAAAAGTCAGAAAGGGAACTAGAATACCAAGCGTGTTTCCTTTTAAGTCAGTCTCATCATTTCTCTTATTCCTCTGTTTGGACGATGACGCTTTATTTGAATTCCTTAAGAAGCATGAAACCATATAAGTAAAAATTTATATGTGAAAAAGGTTTTTACATTGAGTCTGCGTCAAAATTATTTGACTTTGACATTATATTGATGTATGGTATGGCGATGTGTGCGGGGGTTCAAAAAATATGGATTAGATGAACCACGTTGATATAAGGAAATTAAAAAAGATGGATGGATAGCTTAGAGAATAAAAAGCATAAAAAGGGGAGAACTGCTCTCTTATTTTTTGGATGAATGTTTGTGATGAAATAATGACTATGATATGATTATCAGGGTATTGTGGTGGTGGTAGAAAGCAGACGGAGAATCCTGGTTTGTTACAATACTGGCCTGGCCGTGATCTCTTATGCTGGCTCCGGTCGGAAGAAGAGATGTGTACTTAATAATAATAACAGCTGGAAAATAATGATACAGTTGGTGTTTTAAGGAAGACTATATTTTTCAGAAATTCAAAGAGTCGGATGTTGGAATCTTGATGCTTGTTCCACCAGACCAGAGTCAAAAGCAGAGTATGTGGGCAAGTCTACAAAGTTAAAGATTGAGCAGATCGAACTCAATTTTTACTGGCTTGGTGGATATCAGACTGGCGACTGGAAATAAAAATACAGGTGAAGGAAAGAATGCAAAAGTTGAAATTATAGGTCGATAAATGATAGAATTGAGATGATGATAAAGATGAAGTGCAGTTAAGAAAAACATTTGGTTTATTGAATTGAAAACAAAGATAAGTGCTAAGTTCAAGGTTGAGTCGCTAACTCAATGGTCTTTGGAAACAAAATCAGAATAATTGTAAATCTCTTAAAATAACATTTAATAAAATTTTACTGCAATGACACAAATCATTAAATTGTTGCTGTATTGTTGTGGCGAGAACCAAATAGTGCTTTTAATAGCCCTAACACAAACAACGAAATTTCATTCTTTGATGTGGCCTTTTTTAAACCACAGTCTGTCCTTCGTGTTGTAAATAAATAATGCCAAAATAAACTAAACGAATCTACCACTAAGTTATCACGTGCATTGTTTGTCTTATCTTTTTCGTTTTTTAGGTTTCCAACTTTGCTGAAATACTGATGCTCTGTATCATGTTTACATAAAACACTGCATATTTAGGTTTTCAGTACATGTCGATAAAGTAGAATTATTGCAGCACGCTACGCAGCAAAAACAGAAGAAAAAATAAAAAAAAATTACCAAATACCAATAATAATCATTCTCGTCATCATCATGAGAGTAGACTACAATGCCAAACGGAGGTTTCGAAATATCTAAAAGGAAGTTTTTTATGAGAAAAATATATTTTTCTGTTGTTTATTGTTGTGGATTTTATTTCAACCAACTCTTGCAGCCAATTACGCAATTCACCAAGCCAAGAGAGGATAATTGTCTTCGATCACGTCCGCCAATGATACATGAATGTAAGAAGAGCAAAATAAATACGAAATATATGTTATTTTTCGATAAAATATATGTTTGTATGTACAAAAATTCTTGAACCATATTTTATACATTTTTTCTCTTGTATTTTAGAGATATTTGGAAAGTCAACATGTAAAATGAGCATGTAACATAAGTCACCTTCATTTCCATACAAATTACCTTGTAGTATGTGAATGTGGTATTCATATTTAACATCATAAGACCCACATTTCCAATTTTATAATTGGCCAGTCGAGTCAAGTCGCAGTTAATATATTTTTTTGAAGAACATAATAAAAAAAGTATTTTACAAATTATTGTATTGCAACAATTTTTTCTTGTGAATTTGTATATAAATTGAAAATAATTTTTGATTGGAAACAGTTTAGTTTTAAAAATTTCCCTATGAACTTGTTTTTGACCAGTTTAATAACAGTAAATTTTCAGTTGTAAGTAAAATGCCAAGGATTATTATCAGTATTATGACGATAATAGTACTCATGTAAAAATTGTTACGCATACAACAAGACAAAATTTTCAGACAATCTTTTATTGTTCGACTGCCTCATTTTATTGAATTCATGATAAAAATCATGTACCATGAACAAAACTCACGATGTTGATAATAATGTTGACAATGACAAAAATAAATGGGACATTTGTCTTTTTCCGATTGTGATTTCATGCTTGAGAGCTTCTGCTGTGAGAACATTTGCTTGGCTGGTTGGTCACATCATTGTCACCATCATAATATCATCACTCGACTTCTTGGAAAATAAAAAAGGGAATGATTTTTCCCAAAGTATGAGTAAAGTATGCGTAATGCATAGTTTTTACGTAGATCTGCAGGGCAGGGATGTGTGCGTATGTCCTCTCTGCTGGTGACGACGAAGACGGGTAGTGACGACTGTCTTGTCAAAACACAGCAGTAACTTTTCTATTACTAAACTTGTAGCACCAATTTTTACGAGCCGTTTTGCCTTGCATGTTTAAAAATATGTACTCTTTTTTTTACATATTATTATTGAAGATTGACACATGACATAGGACAAGCTATGCGATATAAAACTGCTCATATGAAATGAATGCCACACACCGTAAAATCAGCGACACTGGTTTAGTCATTGAATACATTTTTGTATTAAGGTTGTCTGTATTTGTGTTATGTTGGCTGTTGGCACATGCATTCCTTTTTGTTCCTTGTTTTAACAGTGAGACACGCGATCATGTGGGACTCTAAATCAGTAAATGATTATTATCTCCAATTACCATTTTGTCATTTATTCATTCATTCATGATGTGATGATCGATAATGATGGGTATGTGCAGTCACAAAAGTGCAAAATGTGCGTTCTACTAACACTTTAAAAATAAGATACATAGTTGCAGTTACACCAACAAGTAGTATAGCATAGCATGTGCCAAACCCAAATGTAATATGTCACGCCATAGAATTCTCACATAATATTTACATACCTACAAGATAATTTAAGTAAAAATTTCTGCAGCATCATTTTGTTTTCAGTTTCACCGCTGCATTGAATTGTGGCTTACATGTATTGTCATCATCGTTGCATATAATAACATCCATTCAAGGGGCATTTTGTAGAAGTTTGGAATACATTCAGTTTTCATTTCAGTTTTACGCTTTTTGACGAAAAATTACAGGAAAACTCATCCATAAAACTTATTATAATGCATTTTTGATTGTGTAATCAAACAGGTATGCACGTGGTGAATATAAAGCATAATAATCTATGAGTGTTATAATATTACTACGAAAAATAGGTTTTCTGTAAACCTTTCCTTTTCATGCTCACATACATTTTCATGTCAATGCCAAAATATCTATTGGAAATATAATCGGGGTCACATAGTTCAAGGCAAATGAAACCTCATCTTCCCTTTTGATATTTGATACTGTAGAGTATAATTTCAATTAAACTCGATAATTTACATTTCGTACAGCTTGATTGTTTAGCCAGTCCTACTTGTTATAATCCGATGCACCACCACTGTTACTTTAGTTGAAAAGAGTTTTTGTTTCACAACGCCCCATACCCATCATCCCTGTTATTGTTTAATTCTCCATTTTTCTTTTGTGTTTACCACCGATGAATTACATATGCTTTATATCCAATATTTATGATACTTTTATGCAAAAACCTAGTACAGAATAAACAAGTTGACGATAAATACTCTTGATTAATAATGCACTCATAATGATTATCATTTTAAATGAGGTAACACAGGGTGGAGGATGCGTGTGTAAAAAAGGCACGATACCAAGAATAGTATGTGATACGATACCAATCCATCTATGTGGCAATCTTTAAATTTCTTACAGAACTTTTGTAGTTTAGTTTTATTTATTTATTCAGTTTTTTGCCAGGGATATGTGTGTCTGCTTGTCAGTATTTCTAAAAAATACATGCACCCATATACATAATATTTTTCGTGTTCTATCGTCATCATCATCATCACTCTAACTTCAGTAGTGAGTTGTAGAAAACAGATAAATATCTAGGCAAAATTCCATGTTCTTATGGCTCATATTGAATTCTTCTGTGTGTTTTTGAACATACCACATGCTGTGCTGCTGACATGATATGATGATGCTTTTCAAAACTGGAGAGGAGCCGCTGCGCTTTAGGTAGTAATTATAACATTATTGGCACGTCATGTCATGTCAAGAAATTGTAGAAACTGAGGGGCAGAAATAAAAATATAAATTTATTTACGAGGTGGCTACCTAACATTTTACCTCTTCAACAATTCGTCTGACTGGATACAAAAAATACGACACACAAAAGGCATAAAGCCAAAAATATACCAAAAAGTTTGTTTGTATATTATTTTCTTTGTTTCCTCCAAAAGTTTTCCTATATTCAGTTCAGTTCCTGAAAATTCTTAGGTTCACCAACGCAAGACAGTTTTTATGACATGAAACAAGCAAGCATGATATTTTTTTCCCCAAATGTGCCTACCTGTTTCTCTGCATAAAAAATAGCAAACACTTACCTGCTAAATCTGCAATGCGCTCTTGTAATATTTATTAACAACGGGTTTGGTTTTACATGCATGTATTATGCATAGTACAAGCTCATTAATAATGTATGTAATGGAGCCTCCTATTTTGCAGTGTCTTTTTGTGGTGTATATGTTTATGTGTACATAATATGGAACACAAAAGCAGAAGGAGAAAAGTAAATATATGAACATATGAAGTTCCAGGTAAAAAAGCAATGGATACACTATGGCATAAGCAATTCTCTTAATTATTTAACTACATGCTCATGTGTTAAGTCAATTATTCCCTGCCAACTGGGCTCATTAAAAGGTGAAGACCTTTACTACTGGATTTGCCTTTTCCACTGAAATCCCACTATGAGACCTTTTTATATAATGTGATGTATACAGCACATATATGTGTACACTCAGTAAAGTACAGTGACGTTTTCATTCAATTCAACGGATCATTGTACCTTTCTCCGAAACCCTTCCCAAAAAAATTGGCAATAAAACAAGGCGGTGTACTATGCACAAAAATATGCAACTATTTAAAGCAATAATTTTTAATTGTATTTTGTATTAATTAATTTTACTACCGTTTTCCTTATTTTTAATTATGCATATATGCATGCGCTTATTAAATGGTACATGTTTTAATGATATACCGTAAAATTTTGTGCGTATTGATAATTAAGTTTTATATAACTACTGCGTGTACATGAAAGTATTTAAACACACTTTTTAATGAATGGCGGACCAGACCAACCTTGTTGACTCTTTTTAGTCCGTGTGCAACATTAGCACACACTGTACTTGTTATGTTAATTCTACACTGCAAAATGTCTTGATTGTGATAATTACGGTTTTTCGTTTCAATCACGATGATAAAAGAGTACAGAAGACGAAGACAATAATAACCCATCATCATCAAATTTATAATCACTACATTAAAGTCAACACTGAACTGAACATGGGAGTATAAGTGTTGGGGTTCTTGTTTATTATTAAAAAGCAGCAGCAGTGGAGTGCACTTCTTAATTTTCTGCATTTGCATGCATACTAAATTATACGGTCTTTAATTTTTTGTATAAAAAGAATATTATATCATACCACGGCGATAATAATGGTAATACTTTATATAATAACAAAGGCAAAGATTGCCTCTGGGATTATTAGCAAAATTATGGCAGTGTTTATTATATGATTATGAAAATTTATAATGACACTTACTTGAGCAGTGTAGAGTAGCGCGTGCATTATATACATAATTTTAAGTGGAAGAATCCTAAAAAACCAACGTTGGGGAAGTAATTGAATGATATGATAATGGTGGTGGTTTTAAAGGAAGAAAAATAAAGTAATATAGCCGCCGTGCCATCATCATCATAACACTATAACCTACCTCAACTGAATCGTACGTGTGTGCATATAATAATAATAATGATGATAATATGTGACATGATGATAATATGATGATGATAATGACTGCCCATTTTGCCACGACATAATAGTCTTACTTGTTGTATTAGGGGTAGTGTACCAGAGTAAAGCAGTATATATTACTACTTTGCAACAATGTAATATACTTTTACTCTACTAACCGAAACCATTATTCCCATATCATCATAATCATCATTGTAATCGTGGTTATTTACTAGTCAGATAAAAATTTTGGTCTTGACTTGAGGAGTATTAAAGAAAATGAGACCGTTTTTGTGTGCGGTGGTGGTATAGAAAAGATTGCGGTGCAGTAGTTCACTGTACTGTGTAAGAAGGAAGGAAAGAGACTCTGTTATTGCTCTCTCAGCTCTGCAGTCTTATTATATGCACCACGTGTTTAACTAAAGTTGTATTTATTTCGGTGAAGGAGTCAGAGTCAAGTGCAGTGTCAAATATAACGTTCCTCTATTTTCTGGGTAATAACCGTAATCACAATCATGATAAATTGGTACGATTATTCATGTTAGGTTCCTATTTTTTTACTATCAACAAGCTAGAAAAACTACTGAGCTTTTTTCTTAGGTGGTGACTAAGAAGAAAATAATGAAGACATTTTTCATTGAAGGAAATTTGTAAGGAAAAAGATGAATGAGAAAATTGTGAGTAATCAAATCAATTTCAGTAAATTAGTGCATTATTATCATACCTTGTAGTTTTGAGGTGTAAAATGACGAATAAAATGGAGTATTATAACATATCATGTCATTCATGTAAACAATGCAATGCTCATATGTATATGTACTTTGTTTATGCTTTAACATATATATTTCCACAAGGCAATTTTTTACAAATTAATTGGCAAATTAGTTTCTTAATTTACAATAAGATGAACTCATAAAAGGATTAATTTCAACAATAAAAGCAAAGCAAGTGCAACCATCATCGAACCAACACGTCTGTTTATATTCTTGTTCAATTATTCAATCATCATGTGAAGTAAACATTGTTATTAACATTGCATTTTATTATCATCACCGTCATCATTCTGATTATTCTCTTTGAATGGCTGACTGACTGACTGCGATTTGGTATGGTTAATTGTACATCCAGAATGCAAATGAAGAAAAATCTGAATAACGAATGAAATGAAAGAATTTTTGATCCAAATTTACCCTTAATTCTTAAAGTTCCTTACCGTATTAACAATTTAGTTTAATTGTTTTATGGTTGTATTGAACTAGTTTGTATGAAAATGTGCCGAAATGGAAATATAACAGGTGAATTACTCTGTAATTATGATTATCTTATTATTATTACGTGTTTGTGATTTTTTACAGCAACTATTTATACGTATACATATTTTTGTACTGAATACCGGTATATTAGATTAAGTTGAATGATTTGAAAATGAATTAGAATGAGGAGCTAACAAAACAGCAAGCGTGTACATAACTAAAAATATGATATGTTGATGACCATCATTTCTATCACCCATCACCCCATGTTGATTATAATAGTTATTATTAGTGATTATTTAATAAGAAAACAAAGTAGAAAAGTACAATATCATTATCATTATCACAAATACAATTTTTTTACGCGGTGATAATAATAATACTAGTGTACAAAGTGATAAAAATCGCCATTACTTTTTTATAGTGATTATCATTTATGAAAACTTTATATCCGCAACCTTCTCTGACTGCTTGTTTAACAAAATTTAAAATGGATTCATCCAGTTCAGCAGAAGCTACCTCCATTTTACTTTACATTTTGCTTTCAGGGCAACTTTAATCCAGTTTTTATATTTGTCTTGTGTGTGCATTTTCCATTGTTTTTCTTCTGAAACCTTGTACTCTGTTTTGTCCGAATTTCTTCAGCTTTAGCCTTATTTACCTTGAGGGATATTTTAATGCAAGCTTACTAATTTTATTGCATGTTGATTTCCCAAAATAGTGTGATGGGAGTGCGAGGAATAATATAAGCAAGTGAAAATGTACACATTACTCATTATAATTATCTGCACTAAAAGTTGAGGAAAAGGTTGTACCAATCCTGCTAAAATGTTGAGTTTAACTTGTGAACAGTTTGGAAAGTTTCCCTGAAGAACTGGATAGCAGGGAAAAATAGCAAAATAAAAATACCTCCTTTGTGTGAATTAGGAGAAAAGGAAAGGCCGAGATGGATAGCAAGATATAAAGTTGTGGAAAAGATTCAACGATATCGGAGGACATTTTTTTGAAAGACAACTTTATTTATCGACGTTTCGGTGTCATCTGTA
>JAQFXM010004156.1:0-17947 GCA_034693345.1 Entomobrya multifasciata | reverse complement strand
ATATATATGGTTCCACAATCTAGAATGGGTGTTTCGTATGTATCTTAACATGAGATCTTGAAGAAATATTTAAATTGGGTATTATATTCAAAGTCGTCTGGGTAGCTCGTATTTATTAATTCAATTGCGAATCATTTCACGAATTTCAGTTTCTTGACTAATTTCACCCACTTGCCTTAGCATTTCTTAGAACCCAAATCAACATGCATATTTGTATATGATTGTTATGGTTACTAACTTCCAGGTATGATGAGTCGTTAGATAACCTCGTGTTTTTAGCTTTTTACAAAAAAACTCTTTGTTCTGCTTGTTTTGGGGTTCAAGGTAACTTGGAGTTATGCAATAGTCATGGTTTCTAGTTTGTTGAGTCTTATTCAGATGTGTGTGTGGAGAATCGAACTTTGAGCTTATCACTAATTTCTCAAATTGTACGAAACAAATCTGGCTTGTCAATTTTTTTAGTAAACAAACGTTTCTGGATAAGCACGTGTTTATACGATTTTTTACGATACCACCAGTTTCTTATTGGGTTCAAGGTAAAAACGTTCGTTTTTCCTTATCAGATGTACAGCGTTTAGAATAACTCTTTTTTATGGGAAATCATATAGTTTATAATTTTTGAAAACACTAGGGTTTTTATCGAAATAATATCAAAATGTGTAATTAATTAGTCAGAAAACATTTACTATTTTTTTCTCAGGTCCAAATCACATAATGTATACCATAATATATCGTTTATTTAACCCTGCATTGTGTTATGCAATTTCGTCCAGGTTGTGTTAAATATGTAGGAAATATGCTGTTTTTTGCATTCCACCAAACATTTACTGAAGTTTAAATACTTAAAAAACTGTTACAAAAACAATTTTATTTTTATTCTAAAGTTAGCACCGTTATCAGGTATATTCATGGGAATATTTAATTTTAATCATAGTAAATTTCGCAATTTTTGAAAAACGTTACCTTTTTGCTCATTCACGTTTTGTTAGCTATGAAAAAATTTGATAAAATTTGTGCTTGAACTTGAGTTCACTTATGTATTTGTGTAATAAACAAGTTACGCATGACAACACAGTACAATTGCTGATATGCACACCACAATTTAGCTTGTATTTTCAGTACAATTCAGTATTTTCTTATTCCTTTTTACCCATCAAAATTAGACAAAAGCAGAAAATAGATGATTTAGAAAAGTACACAATATAAGTTATATTTTGTAGCTAACTTTTCATGTCGCGGAAATAGCGAAATCGTAAGTTTTACAGTTTTCAAAAAAACATTTACTTTTTTATCAAGATCTGAAAATGTACTATTTTTGTAGCATATTGTAGTTGATAGCAAACAGTGTAGGAAACGTACGAATTACCATGTTAGTTTAAATACGACATCACCAGCAAAACACTTAATTCATTATGTTACAATCATGCTACGTTATCATAAAATAACTAATATCTTAAATAGTAAACAAACACCCAAATTCAAACCAACTGTACAGTAAATCTTAACCCTCGAATTTTACTGCGAAATCCGAGCATTCTTGAATTTTTTTGCCCATCATAATCGCAAAGTACAAAACAAACGATTTGTCTAATGTATCATTACAATGCATTCACAAACAAAGGCATAACTAAATTCTCATTCAAAATTGCTTATCAAATCGTATACAAATATGCATTTCGAATTCAAAAATATTGAATCCAAAAATTAATCTAAATCTGAAAACGTACTTTTTGCTTGTAAGATTGTGTAATCACAAACGCTTGCAATTTTCCGAATGACGTTGGAATTTTAAAATAACCATTCTTGATTTGAAACCATTATAATTACTGAAAAATTATTCAAGTGTAAACAGTATGCAATTGGTTTTTACACCGATAGCATTTGTTCAAGCAATAGCTAAAAACAAGTGCTTAGGTCTGGATAAACATTACTTAAACAAACTGCATCGTTGGTAATTAAAATATACAGTTAACTCTGTAATAACTCACATTTCAATGCCAAACCTGAGTACTCTTTAAACTATTTTTTGCTCATCAAAAACCTACGAATTGCTAAACAATTTGTCTACAGTATCATTACGATGCATTTGCAAACAAAGACATTCTTTACAAAAAAACTAGCAATTAAACTTGAATTTTTCCTGCACAATTTTTTTGAGTTCATGGTGAGTAGTTACGTAATACCAGTGTTTTGTAGCTAACCCTACAATTATGAGATACAGTGTTAGAATATCTAATTTTGACTCCAAATTCATAGAACTCGTAATTTTTCGTAAAACAAATCGTTTCAAAATATGTACAAAATGTGCAAACAAAGACGTGGTTAAACTTGAGACGTACAAACATTTGCGTGATTATCAAAATTTGTGCATGCAAGTCATACTAAACACCATGACAACCAAATATAGCCATGCAGATCACATTTTTTTTATTTTTAAATCAAAAGTTACCGCCATCAATTCAAAAAAACTATTTTATATAAATGTGACAATTTCTTTAAAACCAAATCACAAACCCCATGCCAACCAGTTTCAACTTAACTGAGGTCATCCACCACAACAACACATGACTCATCCCAACCCAAACACAAAAATATAGGGCACAAAGAATCACTCACACATTCTATTCGAAAAATCCCCAACCCTCGTAAACACTCTCATCAAAATAATCACCACGTTAACAAAAAAAACCATCGCAACACCACATCAAAAAATGTTACTACATCAACAATAAAAGTTCCTTGACGTTTGCCTCTGAACTCCCTTAACCACGCTACAAATTATGTAACATGAGGAAATCTCTGTCTATCGTTTGTTAAAGAGGATGAGAGCGTGGTAGTTAGCGGCTATCGTTGTTGTAACAACCGTTTAACGTGTAAAAGTTGATTATCGCGTTTGTTTAGTGCATCGCTGCGTACTGTAATGATTAAGGTTGGTGGTTGGAGTAAACATGATGTGTGTGAGTAGCGGAAGGGGAGGACATATGCGTTTAATTAAATGAAAGTTTTTGAGATTGTCAATGCATGTCAATTAAACTACAGATGTTAAATTAATTAATATGTTGTTTAAAAAATTGAAACAAACTTGACAAATTTTTAAAACTATTAGTTCTACAATAGATATGCTCAAAAAATGTCTAAATTAAACGCAAATTAATCTTCACCTCAATAAACTGTCAAGTAACTCTAAACCTTGCGACACCAATTAAAACCCCTTGAAAACATTATAATTTTTCCCATAAAAAAGACACCCAGACAAACACACCACCCAACTCAAACCCCCAAACCCCAAAAAAAACAAGGAAACCCACGAATAAGCACACAAACGTTTTTACCCAACACAACACCACCGTTAATAATCAATGTCGCAACGTCTTTCTAAATCCCCCACACTCTATTCAAACCACCACACAAGATCACAAAACAATGCACAATCCCCACCATCAAAAAATATTTAGATCAAGTGCAAGCAGATTGCATCAAAAAACTTTGCACTTTTTATCACGTGCCCTTTTTCGTGTTGTTTTGAATAGTTAAAAGAAATCCCCCCTGTGTGCACATTGCGATATCTGGGTTACCAAGGAAAAAAAGTGAACGTGATCGTAGCGAAAAGTGCATAACATCGCATTCTTTCATGTTTAGAAAAATTACCCATGGCAATGAGTAAAAAGCACGTCACGTCAAGTTTGTTGACTGGAATTTTTAATTTTTCAAATGTCAAGATAACTTTGACATGCAATGAGAGTAATTACTAGAAAAACTCGTATAATTGGCAACGTTACGACAAAAAACCCTAAAATTAGATTTATGGCACACTAAAAACAATTTAAAACACAATGCTTCGCATACCTGGAATTTTTTATCCTCTCAATCCCCATACCAATTAAGATTTTAAAAAACCACATGACAATCACAAAAACCTAATTAATCGTTCTCATTTCAATCCTCAACAGCCGTCGCCGTAGCAATGTACACATACCGTGGAGAAGCGTCCGTCTCACTCTACGCGAACAAGGACATAATCCCAGACGACCGCTCAATGGACCGCCTCTTGGAACTCTTCCACGAAGAGTTTAACGAGCTCGTCTCATACACCTCCTCACACGATAAACTACCCCAAATCATCACCAACGCAACATCAAAACCCCAAACTAAACCCCCCCAATCCAACCTATTCGACACCCAAAAATCAAACATCATCGACACCAAGTTCCTAGACGCCTGTTTCCGTAGCAACAAACTGGCGTGATATGGAGATAACCTTTTTTAAATGCATTTTTTTTTGTTGACTAATTTATACACAAGACTGTTATAACCTATTTCTATCCGTGATAGCATGATAGATTAATTGTAAATTTCCTTTTCTGTTAACTGATCTCTAGGTTGATTATTTTAAATTACTATGTTTGTTTGTGTGTACCCTCTTGTTCCTATACAATTTACAGTGTAAACCGCAATGCAAAGTATGTATGTTAGTGTATGTTGCATAGCAACAATAAAACGTTGATCGTAAATATGTAAATACTTCCCAATTTGTTTACAGAAAATAAAATTTGTCAGAAAATTAAGTTTCTTAATCGATTTTATTGACACATTTATTCTCCTAATTCCCATTAAATTTCACAACTACACCCATTAAACTTTAAAACCCATAAATCCCCGCAAAAAAACACACAATCTGATTAATTCCCCAAGCAAAAAAATCCTCTACAAGGCCAATACACTATATTTATAGCACGCAAAAAACTATCAAGATTCCGTTCCAACCTGACATGCTAGTTTCTCAAAACCATGATGTCACGGCAACAAATCTCTCCCATACCATCACCCCAGATGTTCAAAAATCCCCAATAAATCAACCAGTCCGTTTTGTCACGACACTTGTCAAAACAGCATTCAAAAACCCATACAAAACAAAAGCATATTTCGAAACGCACCGTTTACCATCCCATGTCTCTGCTTCACAAGTTGCTGATCCCGTTTAACCTTGGCAACCGTACAAGAAACACAAAGCTCATGAAAGCCTGCCTTTGCTTTGCATACGTAAATCTAAATTGAGAACCGTTCGAAACAAAAAAATCATGTTAAAATACCCAAGGTCACGTAAATAAAGTATTTTTTCAAGTGAAAACGCATGTTTCCGTGACAATTATGTGAAGAAAAAAATTAGAGATAAAATACGGTTATTTTAAACCATGTTACTCTAACAACCTACTCGGATACTTCCGCTTATATACATACATAGAAACAAAGTAGCGACCCCGCATGCTCGTAACATAACCTTGCGATACATAGGAACTTTTACTCAACCCAGCAGCAGTGAAAATTCCTCCACACTCTTTCTCCAGTTGTTCCAGAGAGGAAGCACCCAGATAAAAAAACATCAGCATCGGAGTATACACGCGATGTCGAGAGTACACCCGAGTACGGGAGAAAAGAGCAAGGTTACTACCACACACGGAGTAAAACGAGTAAAAGTTATAAAGTGAAAATTTTGTGCAGAGAGAAAATGATGATGGGCCACACCAAAAAAGTAACACGGGTAGGATCGGGATTGACTAGGAGTGCTATGGTTACCAGGAAATATGTACTGTCAATAAGTTTGATTGTGGGATGATCGGGATTAAACGTGAGAGACAGAGTTTTTTGGAAAGTTTTTAATAAATTTTTTGGAAAGTGTAAAAAATTATAATGGAGTGTTGCTATGGTGATGAGTTAATGAGGAGAATCGTGAGTTGATAGTGAGGACTATTAAAGTTTTAAGCATGGAAGTGCAAGCAAGTTACCCCCGACGAGTACCCAAACTCGAGGTTTTAGACACCTGAGAAAAATAACTGATTAAACCCCGCCCCAAATTTTTAAAAGTGAATATGAAGTCGAGTACTCAGCCATTTGGGGTCGTGGTGGGGGTGGTTGTGCTCCTGTGCGTGTGCCCTTCGACCCCGTTCATTTTGGAAGGCTCTGACACGAGCTTTGCGAGGTTTTCTAGGTGGAACGTGAACACAAACATATCGTTCGAATTCACATCGAACCAACCAGACGGTCTGATACTCTACACTGATGATGGGGGGAAGACGGACTTTTTCGAGTTGAAGTTGGTGGAGGGGATACTCAGGTTGAGGTTCAATTTGCTGAATCAAGGGACTCAGTTGATTAATATAGGGCATCATTTGAATGATGGGTTGTGGCATCGGGTGGAGTTGGCCGTGACGTTTTGGAATGTTGTCGTGACTGTTGATGGGTTTGTGAGTGAGAGGAGGAATGTTGGTGGGGGTGGGGGGAGTGGGGTTGGTGGGGTGAGGAGTGAAGGGGGTGGGGATGGGGTGTTGAGGTTTGAGAATGTTGGGGTGTTCATTGGTGGGCTTCCAAGTTACTTCAATTCTAGGCTTTATGAGCTTACGCTCGCGAGTGTTGTGTTCGAGCCGAGGTGGGTCGAGAACATTTTGAATAGTGGTTTTGTGAACGTGTTGGTTATGAGTTTGGTTGTGTTTTTGCAGGTTTCGTGGAGCTGTGAGAAACTTAGTTTATGGCGCTGTCACTGGGGGGATTGGTGGTGGGGCGAGCTCAGTTGTGAAGCCTCAGGAGATTGTGGAGTCGAAGGTGAGGGTTTTGTGAAACTATGAGTTTGGAGTGGGGTTAATGGGGATTTTTGTAGTTTAGAGTTACGTTACTTAACATTTTTTAAATTCATGAGCTTCAACTCATGAGTTAAGAGTGGAGTTATGACAGTATTTTAAGATTTGTGAGATTTAACTTATGAGTTGAGGGTGGAGTAAACAAATATTTCTGATTCGAAATTTAACTCATGAGTTATAATTAGAGTTTAGAGTGGGGTTAAAGAGATTTCTTGTAGTTTACAGTTACATAACTAAAACGTTTAAGATTCATGGATTTCAACTTATGAGTTAAGAGTAGAGTTAAATCTAGTTTCCTAAGATTTTTTGAGATTCATGAGCTTTAACTAATGAGTTTAGGGTGGATTTAACGAAGTTTTCTGATTCGAACGTTAACCCATGAGCTAAACGAAGAACAAAAAGAGATATGAACTTAAATACGTAAAATTGTAATTTAATTTAACTTTAGGGTTTATAGTGGGGGTTTTGAGTTTTTAAGATTCATGAATTTTAACTTATGAGTTAAGAGTGGAGTTAAAGCCAGTGTTTCGAGATTTATTAGCTTTACTTCATGAGTCAACTATGGAGTTAAAACAATTTGTAAAGAGTTATTAACCTAAACACATGAGTTAATTGACAAACAATCCTTTACAGGGCCTAATATCAGGAAGTGCCACTAGCGAGGCGTGCGAGCGCCACGACCCTTGTCTCCACGGAGGCTTCTGTATATCAACGGACTCGGGACCCGTATGTGACTGTAAGCATATCGACTTTGAGGGAGTCAACTGTGAAGTTGGTAAGCGTATTAAACCTTCAAATTACTCCCCTATAAAACCCCCACTAACGTCACCCATTTATCTCTAGAAAAATCCCCAACGTCAGCAACATTCCACGGCACAGAGTACATAGGCTACGACTTCCGAGAAACAGGAGGTCACCAACCAATAATCTCGCAACTCGACGAGATCTCCCTCTACTTCAAAACAACGAACAAGAACAGAAACGCACTCCACACACTCCTATTCTACTCTGGCGACGGTGTCGACTACATAGCGCTCACGCTCAGGTACGGCCAGCTAATGCTCAGTATTAACCTGGGGAGTGGACCTCTCGACACCAAGTTACACCCTGACCACCTGAGGTTCGATGATGGGGAGTGGCATAGTGTCAGGGTTCATAGGAAGATTCAGGAGGTAAGAGGGCACTCATATCTGTTATCGCATGTGCTATTTTTTGTGCTAAACTTGCATGGTTGTTTGTGTGAATGCGTGCCAGATGTCGAGGAGTACCAGTCTTTGTCATGTGAGTTATAATAACGTGTTTTTAATTGCTTGCTTGCTTCGTCACCAAAACATACTAATTATAATTAATCCCACAGATCACAGCAAGCGTCGACGGAATCCACTTTGACCGCTGGACCCTCGCCGGCTCATTCACGTTACTCT
Organism: Entomobrya multifasciata; assembly: GCA_034693345.1. Taxonomy (NCBI): domain Eukaryota; kingdom Metazoa; phylum Arthropoda; class Collembola; order Entomobryomorpha; family Entomobryidae; genus Entomobrya; species Entomobrya multifasciata. The sequence continues at coordinate 9,891 of JAQFXM010004156.1, read as the reverse complement.
CTAGCAACCGTGTAACAGTCGCAGGATACGACACACTCAGACCCCTAAACGGCATCCGTGGAGTAACCAACTTTATCGGATGTCTCAAGAAGGTAAGCTTTTTACGACTCTTGTCGCCAGTCACTCCCAAATTCCCAAACAAGTTCAGTAACCTCCCCCAGACACCCGCATTCCCGTCCCATAAATAGTTAAACAGACTTCCTCAATCACGAATTCCAGAGAAAAAAGCGATAAAAAAGTGGCGCCAACGTCAAGTAGTAGATAATTTCATATATGTATATACACTAGGTCGAGTACAGAGCCGACACTCTCCGCCTGAACATCCTCGAGCTCGCCCGTTCCGGAAACCGACTCGTGACGATCAGCGGAGGGAGGCTAGTCTTCGCCTGTCAGGACTCGATCGATGCGTACGAGCATGGCAGTAGTGGGGCTAGTCTCGGTGGCTTTGTCGTCACTGATGATGACCAGGTAGGTATAGCAACGCGTTTACATGACATGTAACAGCATACTAATTGACTCTCTTACTTGCAATTGCAGCACAACCTCTACCCCATACCCCCAAACCACTCCCCCCCATACTCCCCCCACCACCACACAAACAACCCCCCACCCCCAATCCACACCGACGCCCCGATCACATTCACCCAACCCCAAAACAGCTACCTCGAGATCCCCCCTTACCACAACACCTCATCACACTCTACCCAAATATCACTGAAACTCCGAACTACAGAGCCCAACGGTCTAGTCCTCTACTCCTCCTCACCCCCAACAAACCTACTAGCAATCGAGCTATTAGAAGGCCACGTGTACGTACACTTGCAAACTTCATCATTCCCTACCCGTATCCAAGCAACAAGCACAAGGATCCACGACGGAGAGTGGCACACTATCAAGTTGATAAGGACGGGAAGGACTGGCTCTGTCACTGTTGACGACATAACAACCGATTTTAACTTGAAGAGCGAAGCAAGGAACCTGTACGTTGGGACAGTGTTTCTAGGCAACGTACCCTCGAATACGTATGATGAGAGGATATGGAACATTGGGTTGGGGTATGGGTTTGTTGGGTGTATGAAGAACGTGTACATTGAACACACCCTTGTTGACCTGGTGAGGTTGGCTAATAGTCAGGATATTGGGGGGATACGACCTTACTGTCAGGTGGGGAGTGCGGGTGAGTGCGTTAGCAACCCTTGCCTTAACAACGGCAAGTGTACTGATGGGTGGGGGAGGTATGTTTGTGAGTGTTCTTTTGTTGGGTTTGAGGGTGGGGTTTGTCAAGTTGGTGAGTATATTAATACTAGTTGTCATGGTTACTAGAGTTAAATTTGGGTAACTAACTGCCATTAAATTTTGTGTATAGACGCCCCATACCTAGACCTCGCAGACGCGAGCGTGTACGAGTTCACAAACAGATCAGTCCCACCAGGATCCCCAATAGCAACCCGGCTGTTCACCCCAACACAAGCACAAGACATAAGGTTCAGGTTCAAGACACTTAACCCCAACGCCGTGTTGCTAAGCATCTCAGGTATGGACTCTGACTTTATCGAGGTGAGGATAGCTGGGGGTGGTGGTGGAGGCGGGAGGTTGCGGGTTCGTGTGAGGTTGAGTGATGCTGAGAAGGTATGTTGAACTTTTTGTAATCGTTTTTACGAAGTTTTGCGTTTTTAAAACTATGACAATTCTGTCCCCCAGACACTAACACTCGGCCACACCTCAACCCCATTCAACGACAACAACTGGCACGTATTCCAACTCACCCGCCGAGGCCAAGACATCCGCGTATTCGTCGACGACCTACCACCAGTATCCGGCTCCTTGACAACAAGATCCCCACCAACAATCACACCTATTAAACTCACGTTATCATCCCTCACATCCCCATTCACCGGATCACTCCAGTCAGTGACGATAAACAACGTCGAGCTCCTCTCAGCCATCAAGCTAAAGAGACTCCGCCCCTCGTCAACGGCCCTTAACCCAGCGATAAGGTCCTTAAAGTCGATAAACAACCCGATACAGTTCCTACCTAGGAAAACGTCGAAAGGGCCGGGATACATAACTCTTCCACAGTTGAAAGCGTACTCTAATTTGAGACTCAGGTTTAAATTCAAGACACAGTCAGCAAACGGAGTGCTGTTTTATAATGGAGCAGGGTCGTCTAGTGACTACGTTGCTGTGGTGATACAGGATTTTAAGCTGGTGTTTAGCATGGGGTTTGGGGAGAGTGATGGGAGTATTGAGGTTGTTAGCCACAGGTTGAAGCTGGACACTTGGGTTGATGTTGATGTGTGGTGGGATGGGGGGAGGAGCATCTTCATGGGTGTGGATCAGTATGTTTTTGAGGAGGAGATTAGGGGGAGTGAGATGGTTAGTGTTGGGGGGTTGGTTCTCAAGTTGAACGGGGTGTTGTATGTTGGGGGTGGGGATGGGGTGAGTAGCTACAGTCGGGTGAGGGGGGAGATGGGGGGTGGGGATCTGTTTGTTGGGTGCATTGCTAACGTTGATTTGGGTGGCGAAGGGGTTAGTTTTGAAGGGGGTGGTGGTGGGCATGGGGTTGTTCATGGGTGTGGGGGGAGTGGTGGGGATGGGGTGTTGGAGCCGTATAATCCTCTGTCGAATCGGTGTACTTCGGATACGTGTGATAATGGGGGGAGGTGTGTTGAGGAGATGGATGGCAGTGTTGCTTGTGACTGTGAGATGACTAGTTATACTGGGCCTACTTGTTTGTTGGGTGAGTTGGGGGATTGTTGCTATGGTGACTATTTGAGAATTTGAGTTTAATTGTAATTTATTGCTTGAATACCTTTAGAATCCGTCTCTTACGAGTTCTCATCATCATCCTCATCCCCTGCGTCACCACAACAACCACAACTGTACACCAGGACGAACCCTACCAGAACTCACTCGAGACCAGGTGTTATCCAGTTCACTTATCAGCAGAATAGGGAACCTACTACTCTCCATGACAACATTGCTTTTGGACTAATCACTTCCAGTTATGACGCTGTTGTGTTGAGAATCGAGAGTGTCAAGACGACGGATTATCTTGAGATTGAGTTGGTATGTGTGTAATAATGAGATTTAGGTGGTTGTGTTACTATAGTTACTAATCATGAAAATTTTACTAAAGATCTCTGGAAAACTGCGAGTGACATACAACATGTATTTAAACAAAGACCACATGATCGGAGAGGCGTCAATGCAGCTGAACGATAACATGTATCACGTTGTCAGGTTTACGAGGAATGGGCCGAACGCTACGTTGCAGATAGATAACTCGGATATCATCACGACCTATCCTGTCAATTTAAAAGAGAACTTGTTCAACTCTATTGGGGTTATTACTGTCGGGGGGAGGGTTAAAGAGTTGAAACGGGAGATTACGATTGTCAGGGGGTTTAAGGTGGGTGTTTTGAAGATTAATATGATTTTTGTTGTCATGGGGACCTTTTTACTAAAATTGTCATATTTACAGGGCATCGTGAGCGGACTAGTAATCAACGGAATGCACGTACTGGACATGACGATGAATGGGGATCCACGGGTTAAGGTGTATGGGGATGTGAGGAACGTGAGGGGGATTGTGACGAGTGGGAGGGATCTACATCCGCCTAGGAGTAATGTTTATCCACCTCAGAGGGGGAAAGGGAAGTCGAGGGGTGGGGGTAATCAGGCTGAGTATGTTTACAGTACTGGGGACTTTCAGAGGGTGAGTTAACTCTAGAGTTTATTGTCTTAACTCTTTTATAAATGGAGTCAACTGTTATTAACTCACAACCAACTCTCATTAACTCCTCTTTAACCCCATTCTCCACAGGCCCCACCAGCGTCTTCCTCATCAACAACCCTGAGCGACGACCTCATCTCCTCCGGCGACACCCACTCCCGCTGCATGGTAACCGACGACGAAGATAACGAGGACTGCGCCGGAGGCCTCCCATCAGGCTACACAGACGACATCATCACGCCAGTGTACGTCCCCACCACCCGAGTCACCACCACAATCACGAGTACAAAATCCAACCAGGACTCCAACATGTACTTCCCCTGCGCAGAGGACGACGAGGACTGCGTCGAGTATGGTAGTGGTGTGGTAGTAGACGGGGGTCAAGATCGCTCAGGCCACCACACTCATCACACGATCACGAGTACAGGTGGATCGAGTGTTATCACGAGCACGAGTTCAGGTACTTACGGGTCGTCGACTAGCACAGAGTACTCGCCTCCGTATACAACGAGTACAGAGTATCACACTCACACGAGTACTGGGGATAGTCGGGGTCATGGGGGGAGTAGTCCGGATGGGACGTACACGAGTACGGGTAGCGAGTATGATGGGACGAGTAGTAGCGGTGGGAGCACAAGCACAACGACTAGTTCTACAACCACGAGGTTCACACCCCCACAGCCCCCTAGTCCACCCCCTTATATTAACAAGGGTGGGAGTTTGTTTGACTTTGACCATAATCAGAATCGGGGGACGGTGAGTAGCACGACGACTGTGAGTACGATCGAGAAGAAAAAGTCGTTTAACGAGACGGTGTACTTTGCGGATTCAGGGGATAGTACGCTGATCATTATTATAATTATCGCGGTGCTCATGATCATTATCGTTAGTATACTTATCATATTTTTCATGTGTAAGAGGCGGGATGATCCGATTTATAAGATTGAGCAGAGTGGGGTTGCGGGGGCGGTGGCGAATCAAGGGGCGAGTGCGGCGTTGCCTGGGGGGGTTATTGGGACTGGTGCTGGTGTTCAACAGGTTGCGGGGGTTGGGGGTGCTGGGAGTCTTTACGCTGGGGTTCCTGGGGGGAATATGAGACCTCAAGGGGGGCCACCACCTCAGGGTGGGGGGCCGGGGGGTCCTAGGAAAACTGGGGTGAAGGAGTGGTACGTATAAGATATATAAAAGACGGGGGGGCTACATTCCAAAAGCGCAATCTTGGGTTTTTTAATTTTGTGATTTGCGCGGGTTACAAGTTCAGTTTTTGCAATAATTTTTGAATAACGTCCATACTGTTTAGGTGGGGTTTGAGGAGGTTTGTTAGGGTACGTGGTGTTTTGTAGGGTTTAAGATAGGTTAAGTGTTAGGTTTAAGAGATATCGTGTGTTTTTATTATGACGTGTGGATGTGTACAGAGAATATAAAACGTTTATTGTAGGGATGATTGTACATACTAGTTAATTGTAGATGTTGAGGTGGGGTTTTTTGTTCGGACAAAAATCTGTAAGTATTATGCGGTTGTATGGTTTTAATTTGGGGGTGGTGGTAAATAAATGTGGGGAGTTGGTGGAAAAATTTGGTGTTGATTTTATTTGCATATTGGAGCATTTTTTGGTGCACTTGGTTGTTAAGTGGAGAGGTGAAGGCATAAACTCTTGGTTAACTCCATGTCAAACTTGACATGACATGGAGTTAACGTGCATAAAATCTCGTCTTAGCGCTGTTTGTGCGACGATAACTTGATAATTTAATATTTTCTACCTACTGGTAAGCTACAGATTTTCCTTTTCCACTTGTACTGCTGCTATTAATGCTGATACACTACGTCTGATTGAATAGAACAATTTAAAGTTTACTCGCAAGCATGAAAACTTGAAAATTCAATACGATTTGGATGTAGCTGATTTGGCTAATTTCTTAACATACAAGTTTACGATTTAAACTACTGATTAACTCAACTCTTAAATTACCGATATTTGTACGACAAAAACTTGATACTTTAATATTTTTGTATTTGTAATATCGGAGATATGTTACTGATTTTTTAAAAAATTTATCGTTAGTCGAACAAGCAAAGGTAGCCTGCATAAAAACTTTGAAAATTTAAAACTATTTGGTTAGGTATTGCTGATTTTGGTTGATTTGTTGACGTAAAAGTTAGCAACTCGTGATATACTTCAACTCAAATGAGCATTATTTCTGCGACATAAACTTTATAACTTGGTTTTTTCTATTTTCCATCGTCTTAAAGATCTCATCTATTCTTTCTTCGAGACAATTAAGCATAAATCCTCAAAATTCAAATCTCACTTTAAAGAACATTCCATTGACGAAATCCAATTTGACCTGTAAGCTGACATGATTTTATTTTTCACTTCACCCATCATTTAAGTTGTATGCATCTTGAGCTGAGTTTAAACGAGATTAACTCGAGATTCCAGCATTTCTATTCCAGAGTCGCTTTGGATGTCTTTCGTATAAAGAGCACCCACACCCACGTACGTCATTCCATTCCTAAATACAAACTCCAGCTCATGAGTTTGGGAGCATCAAAAGTCATGAAAACCTATCTGCCTGCACACAGTGATGCTGCCTATCTCAACTGTATCTTTTACACGTATCCCAAATACTACAAAAGTATCAAACATTCTGGAAAGCAATTTTTAATCCAAGCCATTCAACTCAAGTATATGGATCTACTTTTCAATTAAACTCATCAGTTGCAATAACATTAATTCTTTACGCTTTCTTAAATATCAGACATGTGGACAATCCCATTCGAAGAATTTACTGTTTGAATCGTTTTAAAAATTCCTCGAATCAATCTAATACGAACCGTTTCCATGGTTTTACCAGATCGTCCAGTCATGTCACACCATAAAACACTTTTTCGTAATAAAGCTCATGCATGATTGTACATTATGAATTAAAAGCGTATAATACTTTTGCTAAAGCCCAAAAAACTCATACTTTCAAGCTACAATACTGTTGACTCAAAATAATTTGTGATAACAACTCATGTATTTTCATCATTTAACTCACATTAACTCCAAAATTTTCTTAACTTATCAGTATTAACTCACATATCCTAACAGTTAACAACCATTGACTCCAAAGTGATCTCAAACTTAGCGCTCCACAACTCTAAAATTGAACCCCTTCACCAGTCTCTACCTTTCTAATCAAATGAACCCTACCAACCACTCTCCAAAAAAAATAATCCACAAAAAACCCCAACTCCACTAAAAAACCCAGACAATCAACCAAACCCGTCACATCCCCCGTCACATTAACCCGCTCTAATTTGACAACCAAGAATAAAATTTCACCAAAGTTCAATCCAATTTCCAAAAACCCATAACCCAATATCCCAAAAAACTTCCAAACTTTTAAAACACACATTCTTATTAAATCCCATTTTTAAACACAATTGTGTACCTATTCTCCCATCATCCCATAATAACCTGCTTGACGGGCTCCAACTGACGTTTATCTTTAAAGAGTATTAAACCCAAACTGTCACGAAACACAATGTTCCCAAAAGACCATGCCAAAATATAACGAGTTTTTTCGCTAAATTACAAAACTTAAAAGCGCATCTCCACCAACCTCTAAAACAATCACAAAAAAACGACCGTTTAATCAAATTTAACCCAGACACCCAATGTCAACCTCTGTAATAATTCCCAAAATTGAATAAACTGATCACATCCTCATTAACCCAATCACTAGCGTGTCCATTACACTATCACTATCGCATAGTTCCCATTAAACGACCAACTTCCTCTCACTCAATTACGTAATACCAACCACGCATAATCGTCGAAATATCGTGCTAATAAGGAAATTAACGTTAATGTGTTCTTTAAACTGGGCACTTCCTACTTTATCAAGTAATTACTACGTTTAGATCTGTGTCTCGGGATGCCCCAACAGTTGTTCGCTGTGATGCTGGAGTAACTGGAGTCTGCATCTCTGCATCTCCATAGCTTTCACTGCCCTCCCTTGTAAAAAGAAGAGCTGAAAGTATCGTCCCCTTCCAGTGTTCCTCCAGCCTTCACACGACGTTCACGTTATCTCCAGAGATCTCTCAGTTTCAGTCGAGTCGGTTGACACGTGTGTGTTTTGTGACAATTTGAGTGGATGAACGTTTTAGTGTAAGTGGCTGGGTAATCGTGAATGTGTAAGATAGTTAACTGTTAAACCTAACTAAAACCCAACCATGATGGTAAGCAAAATGATAAGCAAGCACGACCCAGAAGATAGGCCAGGTCAGAAACGGAGCAGTTCTGTAATTAGCTCGAGTACTAACGGGAGTAGTAGCGGTGGGGGAGGGGATCGGGGGAGTTCTGATTATTTTGGTGAGTATTTATTTGGACTATCAGGAATTATTGAGATAAGGTCTATTGGTATGACACAGGCCATCAAGCGACACAAATTATCAAAATTATCGTTTCGATCTTTAAAAAAAATTAAAAAATCTAAACATTCCGACGTATTCAATTTGTCATTCATTCAACACTCAACTAATTAAACAAACGTTACAATTTTGCGTCACATTTTTTAAATCTCTATTTTAGTATACACAGTCACAGTGTCGTTCACAAATATTATACTTATCGGAATTCCAAATTCATAACATAAAATTCGTGGTCAGTTAAGTTTTTACTTGATACAAATATCACTACGTATTGCATTTGCAGTTACAAAATGAGCTAAAATTTAATTCAACGAATACATTCACGATCTTAATTAAAATTTAGAAAGAAATCAGTCATATATTTTCATGAAGGTATCGTATTTTACCCATTTTGTTGACTTGAACGACTTTACAAAATAAATACAAATTTAACTAATTCTATGGTACTAGTAGATACCAAGTTGCAAGAAGCAAATAAACTGAAAGTGGCATTTATATAGCAGATTTAAATTAGTTATCACTATCACACCAAAACGTTCATATTTAAAACCTTTAAATCTTTAAACGAAATTACAACCTCTCATGACATTTCAACACATTTGAATTGGTAAAGTTTTAATTATCCTTGAGTGTAAAAATTATACATAAATCGTCATTTTCAGTAACGTTAGCTAAATGTGATTCAATGAAGAAAAAATCTCACGATAGAAATGAAAATTGTGAAGATAAAATTTCATCTAATTTTTTCATGAAATTATCGTGCGCATCAATTTTGTTGAGTTAAACGACACTAATAAATAAATGCAATCTGTAAGTATTCCATGCTATACGTAGATATTTTACGGTTTTCATTTGCTCGACTTTATTATCAATTCAATTGACCTGAATCGAAATCGAAGACAAAATTTGAGTTTGTAAAGTTTTAAATAACCAGGAATAAAAAAATTACACCCAAATCGTCATATTTAGTAACTGGAGAAAAAAAACTCACGATAGAAATAAAGATATTCAGGAATCGCAACTTGTACACAAAATGAAGTAGTATAGTTAAGAATCTACTACAAACTAGTTATCACTATCATACCGAAACGTTTTATTATTTTGAACCCTTAAATCTTTAAACGAAATTATAACCTCTCAGTATTCAAAATATATTATAAATCGTTTAACTTGCTACAAAAAAAATCATGACGCGTCACGACAGTTGAGTTTGTAAAGTTTTAAATAACCAGGAATTAAAAAATTACACCCAAATCGTCATGTTCAGTAACTGGAGAAAAAAACTCACGATAGAAATGAAAATTGTAAAGAAAAAATGAAATTTTTTCATGAAATTATCATATGCACCAATTCTGTTGACTTCAACGACACTAATAAATAAATGCAAACTATAAGTATTCCACGGTATACGAAGATAAAATAGTTTTAGTAATGTGATAAAGTCGCATTCAGCACAACTTAAAATTGACCTGAAATCACTGCAATTCGAAATCGAAAACAAATCAGTATAAAATCATAACTACTTAAACTAAAACTACAAATTTAAACACAGAACTAAGAATTTAAAAACAATTAAAAATTCAATAAACCTACACACTTAAATTTACGCAACAAACCATCCTACACATAACCGCATAACCCATTAACTAATCTCTCAAATTCTCTCTCAACACAGCCCCCACCACCGACCACCCCCAATCCCCCCACCCCCACCCAACCCAATCAACCCCCCCAC
>JAQFXM010004155.1:0-17955 GCA_034693345.1 Entomobrya multifasciata | reverse complement strand
TCAGCTTCAACATTTCGTAAAGGACCCATACAAGTTTAAATACGAACTTGAATGTTCGCTATCTCGAGATTTGGAAAGCGGTAATCATAATGTTTATTTCATACTGATGAAATTATTTAGATTGAAAACTTTAATAAATTTGGTTGATTTCTTAGAAATGGTTCGGGGACGTTTTCAAGGACGGGATGGATTTTCATTGGAATTTAGGACCTTTCAGGATTTAAAAATAGTCTTAGATGAAGACCTATACATTACAATTAACGTCTGCTTAAAAGAAAATGCAATTGCTGACAATGAAATGGAATGCATGCAAAATTCACCAGCATCCGAAACAATAGTTCTTATTTTCACTGAAAATATCGCAAAAACTAAATTTTGGAAGAGTTTGAGGGACTGCAATCGTCGAGTAATAGTATTTGGCGAACCAGATAAATTAACGAACGCAAAAATTGATAAGGCGATAAGTAAATTTAAAAAATTCAATAGCTACGAGTTAAATACATCTGAATTCCTATTTAGGGGGAGCGATTTGTTAATAGAAAAACTAGATTGGGTTTTTGAACAAGGACAAGTATGCATCCAAGATAGGTATATAAAACTAAAAAATATTTTTTCACACAGTAGTGAAATTTTATGTTATTTACCACGTCATTTGTTCGGTAGAATTTTCAAAAATGAGAAACTGATTCTTTTAAGCGAATATAAGTATCCAGATTGTAATGGTGTTTATGTAGAACGAGAATTAGTTGTCATCAGTCAAAATAATACCGGGATTAGCTCTCGTTTTGACCAGCTTCTTTGTAGAAAAAAAGATTTCAGAGATGGTTTTGGTGAAAATGACTGCCTGGAAATCTTTCGTACGAAAAACATAAAAACTATTTGCCTACTTGCCGAGTCTGGTATGGGAAGGACAAAACTTTTGATAAGTTTTGGAAGAAAGATGAAAAATAGTTTGGTCATCTATAGTTCCTTTAAGCGTTTCATGGATATTCTTAAGGAAAAAAGTGGGAATGAAAGTTTTGGTAAAATACACATTAAGCTCGTTTTGTTGGAAATATTAGGGTGTAAAGGCAGCTTTGAAGAGATGCTACTTCATAAATGGCTTGAGCGACAAGGTAGTGGAGAGGCAAGTATTGAGCTGCAGTTAGACGATTTAGATGCAGTCCCAAGTAAAACATTCAAGATGGCTTGGAAAGCATTGAATGTTATTCAAAATGAGTTTGATTCAATCAGAGTATGGATAACTTCAACGAATCCATTTCCAAAAGAATGGAAGGGCTTACAAATAACGTATTTAGTAATATCTCCGTTTTCATTTCACGCAAAATTGAAATTCTTTGATGAGTTTTGGTCTGATCGAAGCCACATTGGGTTAAGAAAGCATGTCCGTCAAATTATTCGTACAATTATTACGCATAAAGGTCTAGCTGTCTCTACCAATTATCCTCTTAATTGTAATTTGCTTGCAGGTATTTACGAAAATCAATTAGTTCATCCATGCATAATGGAAACTAACTTAAGTCAGGTAGATTTGTACGAAACTCTTTACAAAAAGAAGTTTTGCATATTTTTAGGAGAGAAACTGGGTATCAAATTGGAAGAAAATGAGATTGAGTTCAGGCTGTTAGGTGAAAAATACATTCAACCTCACGCAAGTTTGGCTATAGTGTTAATATTTCCCCACGTTTCTAACAGACTTAAAAAGCTATTGGCTATTGAATCGTTAAGTGAAGAAAGCTATTTAAGGGACGACACAGATACAGCATCGAACAACGAGAAAATGGAATTTACGCATTTATGTTATGGTGACTATTTGATTTGTTTGTTTGTTCTCTTCATCGCACTGTACATATTACACAATCGTCACCATCATGAGAAGCAGTGTCATCTACACCAACGTCATCATCATCATCAACTACTTCTATTTTTACTATCTTGTAGGTGGGTGGATAGTGCGTTTTAACAAACAAACCTTTTTAAAATTTCAATTCATTAGTTTATAGAATTATCTAAAATTCATATTCTTTATAGGATCTGTTACCTCAAATGGTTATTATAAAGATTGGCCTATTAACTAACTAACGAAAAATTTATTATATTATATTAAGAAATAGAATGTGTTTATTTAAATATGTTATGGAACTAAAACATGTTCTGGTATATAAATAATCATATATCATCGATAAATATATTTTTATCTCTATTTATGTCAAGGTCAGACTAAAACGAGCTGTGAATTTGATTGAATTAAGGTTAGCTGTTCAATGATTTCTAAAAGTGAGATGAGATTGTTAAGGCAGGCCAACAAAAATAGATGATTTTGTATTCCTGATTTGAATGAAAACTTTTTAAGAAGACCAAAATAGTACATTCAAGTTGGGCAATAAAAACCGACAAGTTTAAAATAAAATAAAACTTTATTTCAAAAGAATTCATATAGTTCTTGCTATAGTTTTTATAATCACTACGATTCAGTATAATTGGTATTTAAAAAATGAATTATGTGCTTATGTTAGCTAATCAAGCATATTTAAGATTTTAACTAAAATAAATGAACAAAACAAAGTAAATGCTCACAATTTTCACAGTTTTTCATGAAAAAATGATGAAAGAAACATTCCAATATAATTTTATTGTCCGTTACGCTTATTAATAAACTGAGTACCAAAAAGAATAGTGCCCATCCCGTTATTTTTTTGTTCTGTCGAGGATAACAAATTCGTTTACGAATTAAAATTATTACAATATTATATTTTACGCATATTTAAGCAGTTTTTCGAATACAAATTTTATGCTTCTTAAATAGGGAATAATACAAATCATATTAAATTATAGTTTCTGTGTAAAATATGTACAATTTCTAAAACAAATTATGATAATATTTTTTTAAACTTCACAATTCATACTAACATCATTAAAATGTATACAACAAATTACTTGTCTTGCTATTTCATTCACGTTTTATAACAATGTAAAATTAAAAAACGTCAATAATTAGTGTATAAAATTTATTTTCATTTTCAACCATTTATCTACTTATAAAATTTTGCCCCGTTTCCAAGATGAAAAATAAGTCCTATTCTATATAGTAGCACAATTTAGAGGGCATTTTTGTTTCCCCTTTAGTTTCAACATTTTACGGAAAAAAATTACACTATCAACTTTTCGTTCTCGTTCTGCCAAACATAAGGCACACAAGAGTTTTCCATTTTGAACAGTCATTTTGCATCCATATTTAACTAACTGTTTAATAAATTCAATGTCATCACAGTTTTTAACACAATAATGAAGAATTGTATCACCTTCTCCATCCAAAACATTAAAATCGGCACCACAAGCTCGAAACATTTCTAGCGAGTTTGGTCTTAATTTTGATCCAAAAAAGAGCACTGCTTCTTGTAACGGCGTTAAACCGAAAACTTTATGTTTTAAGTTTATATGAATAAAATTCTTGCTGGTCACAAGAGCCAACGTTTTATGATAAACTTTCATATTTTCCGAATCAAATTTCTGTTTGCAATTCATAAAGATATGGTCGCGTGGATAATATATTGGGTGCTTATAATTCATATCGAGTTCCATAGATAAAACACTATCTCCATCAGTCGACGTATCGTTAATGTCTGCATTTAGTTCATTTATGAGAAACTCCTTTATTGGAAATATGGTGTTAGAAGAAACGCCAAATTCTATAGATATTTGCAACACAGGCAGTGCTTGCAAAAATTTACACCCACGATTATCTTTCCTTTCAATTTCATTTGGACTTTTGATAAGAAGATACTTAATAAAATCAATTGTATTTTTCACAAAAATTCCAGCACCTGAATCAGTAAATAATTTAAAGACAGAAGTGTTTTCAGAATCTTCGTGTTTGATAAGATCCACCAAACAGTGTAATATACCACCACCATCATGTCTTTTCTCCGCTATTTTATCAAATACATCATAATCACACTTCTCTTCAATCAAATATTTAGCTATATCGTAATGCCCCCGTTTTACTGAGTACATAAGCAAGTTGACTTCATTATTATACGACGACTGTCGACACATGCTAATGAACCACTCTGATGAAGGTTGCGATAATAAAGCTATAAAAAGAATTGGATTACGAAAACTTGTATCTGTTTTATGTGAGCATAAATTTATTAATAGCTTTGATAAATTCCAATGAGAAGTCGTAAAAGCTGTGGCGATGAATCCAATTATGTTTTTTTCTGTACACCAACAAAATTTGTAAGTTTCTAACCACTTTATACTATTAAAATTAGAGACTTTCTGTAAATATTCGTCTACAAATTCCCACATATATAACGGATACAAGTTGTTTCTCGCAGGTGAGCCAGAAACTAACATATCAAAAAATAAATCCTCTGGACACAGAACGTACAATTTTCCTGTTTCTAGAACTTTCACAACATAGCGTGCAACAAAATAGTGTGCATATTTAATATGAATGAATGTGATTGGTTCATTGTTTGTGATGATGCCCATTTTATGATAATTTTCTTTTGTGAAATACTGCATGCTTGATGGTTGTACAAATCTGGAAGATACTCGTGGAAACAAACGGACCAGAGCCAAATATGTGTAAAGCTGAAGATAATTTTCCCTTTGCATTTTGAAATCATCATCATCTGAATCCAGTTTGATACCTTTTTTCTCCCGATACATAATAGCAAACCTTTTGTCGAAATGGGAATTGAAAACTTCCCAACCCAAACCCTCTCCATTCACAATAGTAAGCTCCTTAAGGTTGTCTTCATAAAGCTCAAGAATCATGCTGAAATTTAGAGGATAGTCTAAGAAGGCCACAAATTCTTTTTCTAAAAAGAGCCTCTTACTAAAACCGGAACTATAATCCTCCATTTCGTCCTCAGATAAATTATTTGCCATGCAGGCCATTTTGAAAAAGTTCAATTTATCTTTTATTGACAAAGGCAAAATACCATAGTACTTAAATCCAAACTCCCTCTGTGTTTTGGGAAACGGTTTACTTGACGTTATCCAAAGCCTAATTGCATGTAAATCTTTTTCAATTATTTCTAATGCTCTCAAAGCTATTTGCAAATTTACACTGGGAATATCATCTAAACCGTCTAGCTGTAGATCTATTGTTACCCCCGTATTACCTTTTATCTCAAGCCATTTACCAATCAACTTCCTTTCACATTTATCCCTGCATTTTAAAATTTCTAAAATCACAAACTTGATATCAGACTTACTAATAATCTCAGTTTCAACGCGTTTCTTAAGAACATCTACAAAATGTCTAAAGGAACAATATA
The DNA here is from genome assembly GCA_034693345.1 of Entomobrya multifasciata. Taxonomy (NCBI): domain Eukaryota; kingdom Metazoa; phylum Arthropoda; class Collembola; order Entomobryomorpha; family Entomobryidae; genus Entomobrya; species Entomobrya multifasciata. The sequence goes on along the minus strand of JAQFXM010004155.1, from coordinate 12,664 downwards.
TTACTAAACTATTTTTCATATTTTCTCCCAAACTGAGTAAAAGCTCTGATTTCCCCATTCCCGTTTTCGCGAGAAAATAAATTGATTTGATTTTATTTCTGTGGAGCCCTCGTAAAAATTTGTTTTCTTCCAAAACACCTATTATACCAGTGCTCTTTGGTTGTCTCTTTCTAAAATCATGTATTGGCCACTCAGTTTTTTTCTGAAACTTCTTTCTGATCTCATTTTCATGATCCAATTTTTCTTTTGCAAGTTCTTCTTTCAAATTCTTCCCTTCTTTTCCATTTTTATCGGTTGAGTATAATCGTCGATTTATATAAATAATGGATTTGTGGTCTGGATACTTATACCTACCACAAATACATACTTTCTTTTCTTTCAACAATATATTCAAAAGATTGCTAGAAAACATCTGCAACATTTCTATTCTATCCGAAGTAATATCTTTAATTTTAATATCCCTATCTTGAATGCTCACCTGCCCATTTTCAAAAAGCCAGTCTTGTTTTTCTGTTGACAACTCACTTCCACTGAGAGGGAATTCAGACAATTCTACCGTTAAGTCATTTTCGTATTTAAATTTACCTACTGCCTGTTCAATATTTTCATTCGTTAACTTATCTGGATCACAAAATACGATCACTCGGCAATCACAATTGCTACAGTATTTCCATATATTTTTATCTGTTATATTATCAGTAAAAAATAGGATGATTTTTTCATTTGTTAGGGCAGATCCTTCGTAGTTTAACTTATTTTGATTTGTGGAAGAATGCGACACAGAAAATACTACGTTACGCTTTGGGGTTACCATAACACTAATGAAAATATTGTTATCTAAAAACTTCACCAAATTTTGAAATCCTCGAAATTCCAACGAGCAGCTTGGTCCTTTAAATCGTCTCCAGAGATTTCCTGTAATAGAATGACAACTTTTTTTACATGATTTCTAAACTTCTAGACGCAATTTAGGAGAATGAACGAAAAAATACCTTTTTCTATGCCATCATATAATGCAATTTGGATTGCCATCTCAAGCTTCTTGGTGTCCAGAAGAAAGTTTTGAAGTTTTCCAATTTCAATCCCATAATCTGGATAGTAAATGGCCAATTTGTTCCGAAATTTGTACAGTTTTAACCATAAATATGGTACCAACTTTGGAAATTTGGAGATCCAAAACTCCACAAATTTGTTTTCTTGAAGTTGATATTTTTCATCATCGTCCTTTTCAAAAAACTGTGTCAGTTTTTCTCTCAAGTCATTCTTGCAGGTTCGAATGTGTGAGATCTTGTTACGAATGAATTTCAGAAGCTGGACAGCCGACTTCTTTCTCAAAGCCACACTCACATCTTGATCATTGTCCAGTTTGTAGCGGTCTTTACCGTATTCATCAAGTTTTAAAATATCCCAAAGATCACTTCCAATAATATCCGTCCAATTTTCGTTTCCAAGAACTTGGTCACTTTCGTTATTAATCTTTTGTACAAGTTTTGCGATTTTAACGTCATAACTTTGATTAAAATTTGCTTGGGAATGGTTTTTAGCGTTATTTGCTGAGGTTTGGTAATTGGAACATTTTTTATTTTGGGATTTGCAACTTTTCACTCGCTCTTGTTGTTTACGTTCTTCCACTTCAATCATTTGTAAACGTTCAACTTCTTCCTTGATAACTTTATCGTATGCATCGTGGAGAAAACCGGAATACGTAACAGCATTCCAGCGATAGGGTCCCATCAGTAGTCCCTCAATTCCTGTTGTATTGCTAATTTTTGCCATCTCTGAAGGAAGGATGTAGTACTTGCATCAATTTTACATACAAATAGTTTATTTTAAATCAAAAGGTGTCTTAACATAATCTAATAATTAACTATCTGATCAGTTAAATGCAATTTGCTGAACCATTCACTTCAAACTGCTAACTTGAGTAGTTGCTCGTAATTATAACAACATGAACTTCATATGTAATTGTTTCAAGAGTTTTATAGTATGTTGGTGTGATGAAACTTTAGCTATTTTATTTTGATATAATTCACAACAAAATCCAAATTAAGTATAAAATGTAGCCAAATTTTAAGCTTGCACTGAAAATACTTCTTTGAAAACTTCACAAATTAACGAAATTTGAATTAACTATTTTTTCAACTTGAAATATATCGAATGTTATATTCTTGAATTTAAAATAAAATAAACGATGCAATTAATTTACAAATTAAGACTTACTCTACAGATAAACTGCATGTATTTCACATCCACACCTTTATTTGATCAGACTTGGCATCTTGTAAGTGAATGATAAAGTGACCAACAATAATGCCTTAATCTCTTTTACCATAACTATGAATGCCACCACCAACATACTGGTATGTTCTTGTGTATATGTTGTAAGGCCCAAGAATTAATTTTGTACAGTATTGAGCCAAGCCAACGCAGTTATGAATGACTCATGCATTGTCTTCTTTTCTGGAAATAAAAGTTTTAACGAATCTAAAAAGAACAGTGTGATACTCACATTGTTGCGATACACCGTAATGTATAATGCATTTACTGCGCATGTTAAGCTTAATGGTATTCTTTGGTTGTCCCAAAAGGGTTGTACTAGGGTTAAATTTTGGATGACTAATAACTGACATAAACAGTCTAAAAGTGCTGGTTTTGCAATTTTCCGTCTCAGTCAAAAAACTGAGTACATTCAATTCAAAAATTATTGGTCGCGTAAAAGATTTTTTGTTATGAGATGCGTTGTTATTATGTGGGTAATTAAGATGATTCGTTGTTTATAAGTACATTGCATTAACATGGTTTAAGCTATAGTATAGTTTTTGTTCTTATACGCTAAAAAATACCTTTCGCAAAAAAGTTTAAGGACGTATTATTGTCGCCTATCGTTGTAAGAATACAAAAAAGACCGAAATAAAACTTACAAGAACAATATATTCAAAGTCAATTTTATAGTCATTCATGTGGCTCTAGTAATTTGGATTTTAAGCAGGGTATTTTCTTGTTGTTAATTTTACTTGAATATTGATAACGACACAAATTGAATTGAAAAGGCTTACTGTTTGAGCAAGTTAATTCGAACATTAAGAAAATTCAAATTTTGTAATAAAAATTACATGTAAATATAAATATTATCCAGCTACAGACGCACAATCATTGATTTTATTTTATTAATTCGTCTTGGTGAAAGCGCTAAGAGATATTTTAAGGGGGACAGAAACAAAGCAAAGAAGGATTAAGAATAGTTTTGGAATGTTAAGCATTTTCGAGTTGAAATGAACATGCAAGTTAAAAATTCGGAATCATGTACTGTGTATAATAGTATTTACGAAGGGCTAGACGTATGTGGAAGTAAAATATTATCTCAAGCTTCGCATGCGATAATGAAAGTTAATTTAGTAGTAGATTAGTAGATACCCAGTGTACTAGTGAATATAATTTTGACGTAAGCGCTGTCTAATTTTAATATTTCAAGGGACAATTGCAAAGTCATGTTTCATGAGAATAAAATGCAAACTACATGCAACTTATTTCTAGTTTTGGTTTATGCTACAATAGTCTTTGTTCACACCAACTACAAATGAAAGGGAGAAACATGTGTTCATAATGGGAAACGTCTTTGTGCTCTACGTTTAGCAGAAGATCATGAAAAAGTTGAAGTACAATTTTTTTCTTAAAACAATGCAATTGCGTAAAGAACAAGGCAGTCGTTGTTGAGACCAATAGGTAATCAAGATTTATAAAGTATCAAGCTGACCAAATTTATTTGCTAATAAGTACTACAATTCAGTCATCTTAAAAGATTTAAAAGATGCATAAATGTGCATCACCATATAATTTAATACACAATTTAAGGCAGTTATGTCGTACACTTACCCAGTACGCATATAATATCTGAAAGATATTGATGTGTTAGAAGGGTTTTGTCTTTTATGAGTTGGGGTGGATTTTGATGGAAAAGCGAAACGATATGTTGCAGAGTACACAGTTTAAGTACTTTATGCACCTTTATACATATCTGAACACAGGTACAGCAAACTCGGATGTAAGGATAAAAGTAACTTAAGTAACCAATGAAATATGAATCGGAACATAATTAGGTACACATGTAAATTTTATTGATATGCACAGAATATTTATAAACTGTATAAATATACATGTACTATAAAGAGATATAAGTTCACATAAGTGAATAGTGTACATTAGTTCAAGGCACTGAACAATATGTTTTGATGTCGTTAAGTTTTTTGAGCTTAAATGTTCGTACGTTGTACATTGAAAAAAATAGCATACAAAAAAAGCTAAAATCATGAAGCTGAATGCTAGCTTGTATAAAAATGGTCTTTGTTAAAATCAACCTTCCCAAAAGACAAGTTTACTTTGTTGCTTGTTTCTGGCTTAAAGTGAATCAGCTGCAGTTGTCGCGGTAAAATATTTTGAGCTCCATATTTACTTCTCTGTCAAAGTTTATGATAACAACACTTGTTGCACTAAAAATATGTGTCTACCAAATCAACAAAAGAAAAAAGCTTAAAAAATTGAAGTTTTTACTTCGTAAGTCGCTGTTCTCATATTCGTTTACTTTTCTTAGTTAATTTTTGTATGTTATTATCAAATGTGCTACTTGTGTTTGTGTTGGATTACAGTTATTATTAATGTATGAGTCATCAATTCAGTTGTTGATTGGAATTTTAAAGAATGTTTTGTTAAAACTCTGTCAAAGTAAGTACAAAAGACGGTACAAGGTATTTACTTCACTAATTTTCAGTACAAGACCTTATATAGCCGAGGTGCATATTCTAAAATCTAACAAAGAAATTAAACAAAACAGAAATATTTAATTTACTTTATAAATATTTTCATAGCTTAAAAATGGCAAGACTGAGCAATGCAGCAGGACTTGAGGGACTTATTGTTGGCCCTTATCATTGGAACTCTGTTACATATTCCAACTTTCTCCGGGATGCATACGATAATATTATTAAAGTGGAGGTAGAACGTTTACAAAAGTTGGAAGTAGAAAAAAGAAAACAATCAGAGTTAACAAAAAGTGAAGAAAATGAACACGGGAATTGTACAAATTTGTCAAATGTTACTCAAGTTTGTGACACAGAAGTTGCACGACTTGTTCAAAGTATGTCGGACGATAGTGTTCAAGTTCTTCAAAACGAAAACTGGACAGATGTCATTGGATCAGAGCTTTGGAATATTCTCAAGCTTGATGAATTTGGAAAAGACCGATACAAACTTGATACTAACGACAAGATAGCCAATACAAAAAAGAAATCAGTGGTTCAGCTATTGAAATTCATTCGGAATAAGATTTCACACATCCGAACCTGCATGGATGAGATGAAGGAAAAATTAAAGCAGTTTTTTGATAAGGATGAGAGGTACAAGTACCACTTTAATGAAAACAAATTTGCATCGTTTTGGATCTCCAGATTTCCTAAGCTAGTCCCATATTTGTGGATTAAATTGTCCAAATTCAAAAATAAATTGACCAACTACTATCCAGCTTATGAAATTGACATTACCAGATACGAAGACTTTTTGTTGGACATTAACAAGTTTGAGAAGGAGCTGAAAAGTGCACTGTTTGCTGACATGGAAAATGGTACGTTTAATGGATAGAACAAATTTAATTAATAAAGTTTAAAAGATAAATCAAGCGTGTTTTTAAATTTTCAGGGAACGTTATGAGACGTTTTAAGGGACCAGGCGTTCTACTTGAATTTCGAAAATTTCAAGGGACTCTGGATAAAACTGCGGTCGTCAAAATTGCTGTTAATTCTAAAGACAACGTTTTAATGTCGGTCACTCATTCGTCAACAATTGAAGAAAAGTTGGAATATTTTGGAGGGGCGCCGGGAACTGAAAACTTTATCTTAATTTTTGCTACAAATCTTACGGATAATAAAGTTTGGAAATATTGTCTTGGTAGTGATTGTAGAGTGGTCGTATTTTGTGATCCAGATAAGTTAAGTGAGGAAAAAGTTAAGGAAGCTGTAGGTAAATTGCGTATTCAAAATGATTTAGCATTAGAACTTTCGGAATATCCAATTATGGGAAGTGAGTTGTCAAAAGACAAACGAAACTGTGTATTTAGGCAAGGACAGTTATGTATTCAAAATAGAATGATAAGAGTACAAGACGTTTTCCCAGAGAGTAATTTGTTGGGAGGTTTATCAGGTGATTTATTGAACAAACTATTGAAACAAGAAAAACCAATACTTTTTAGCAACTGCAAGTATCCAGAATATAAAGGCGTTTATATCGAGCGTAAATTGAGTTTTCGGTATACAGAGCCATTTATGGGTCAGTTAGAAAGTATACAAATTATTGTAAATGGGTTAATGTTAGGTTCTACAGGCAAAGAGCATATTCAGGAATTCGACGATGTTGACGATCTGTGTTCAATGAAAGATAGCATAAAACCGAACTGTAAAATTATTTTACTCATTAAACCCAAGAAAATGTCAAAGGAATTGGTTAAAAAATGTGAAAAAGCTCTATATCCTCGACTTGTATATTTTCGCGAGTTTAAAGAAGAAATGATTTATACTTCGAGTTTTTATAAATTCGATTTTCTGAAGGGTGAGCGAAGAATAGAATCAACGGAGTTGGAGTTTTCGCGAAATATCCACTATAAAAATATAACAGTTTGTATTCACGCAGGTTCTGGAATGGGAAAGTCAAAGCTATTATTAAGTTTAGCAAAACGATTAAAAAAGAACAGTTTTGTAATATTTTGCTCCTTCAGACATTTTGTAGATTCCCTACAGAACAGAATTGGAAGTGGATGGTGTACGAAGGCGGATGTAAAGTTTGTTATTTTGGAAATCTTAGGGTGCAAAGATAACTGCGAAAGGTATGTAGCTGAACAATGGCTTGAACGAATAGGCGAAAAAGGAACCAAAATAGAATTACAATTAGATGGTTTAGATGAAATTCCAAAAGCCAACTCAAAATTGGCTTTCCGAGCATGGGAAATTATTGAAAAAGAATTCGACTCAATAAGGCTATGGATAACGTCAGTGAAATCATTTCGTTATAGAATGGGAGAGTATCCAACTGCATACTGTTGCATTTGTCCCTTTTCATATGATGATAAATTGGAATTTTTCAAGCTATCTTGGAGTAAAAAACACCCTGAACTAACAAGAACAGAACTTAAAAATATTGTTGACAGGCTATTTACCCAGTTTCTGACTTTTGCTGACAACGTGTCAATACCAGAAAAGTTCACAGACTATCCCTTAAATTGTAGCATACTTGCGGAGCTTTACGAAGATAAGTTATTCGAGTCAGCTCCATTCAAAGGGAATGCGATAGATTTGTACGACGCAATTTTCAAGAAAAAGTTTTCCATCATGTGTAGAAATAAACATGGTGTTCTGGATGAAAATTGTGGTGACTTTAAACTGTTAAGGGAGAACTATCTTCGGTCGCACACTTTCATGGCTTTTAAACAATTATCTTTTGAAAGTTCGAAAGAATTTGTGGAACCATTAGCCGTTAGGTTCCTAAGTAAAGATGACTTTTGTAAAATGGGCATTATTAGAAGCATTAGACCACTTAGATTTCTACACTTAGCATACGCTGATTTTTTTGTTGCACGGTATATAATCACAGTGCTCGAAACAGATAATTTGGAAAACTTGTGTTCTAAAGAAGCATTTGACAACTTGTTATATTTCGGCACCCCTGATGAAAGTTGTGAAAGTTTTAGATGTTCCGTTTGGTCATTTGTGGAAAATTATTTGGAGAAACTTAAAGACTGGACTGGCTTAGCCTGGTTAAAAACTCATAAAAAAGAAACACATCCCTTTTTTACGAGACAAGAAATAAGTAGATTTTTTATTGATGTGCTTGAGTCTGATATGTGGAATTTGACAAGGTTTCTAGTAAAAATATGGATAAATGAGCAAAACACAGCTGTTTGTAATCAAATTTTGTATATGGCTTTGGATTTGGGGATTCCATTTACTTACTTCAGGAGTTTATGCCAAGAGTTGTGTTTCGATAATCAAACTTATTTGGTCATGTGTTCAGTAGAAAACGGACACTACGAGGTAGCCAAATACCTGATTGAAAACAAGTGTGGAGATGATATATTTGATAAAATAGCTGAGATGAGGAAAGGTAAGGGTGGCATTTTGAATTGCATAGTGGATCGGATCATTTACGCAAAACTTCTCATCAAAATAGTAAATAGGGATCGTTTTATTGAAAATACATTAGATTTTATCAAATTTGTTTATGAAAAGAGTGCAAAAGAAATTGAACGTAGGGATAGCCGTGGACGTCATTTGCTGATGTCACTTCACTTTCTAAACAACAGCGAACAACCTTTGATTTATTCTGAGCTTATATTATCAATAAGAGAACTTCTAACAAAGAGATTTAATGTAGATGTTATGAATGGGTTCGATGCAGAAGATGATATGTGGAGGGAATCGTATTTTTATTACTAGTAGAAAGCACATTGTTTGTCAGCATGGTTAGGTAGAAAAAACTACAAACTAAAAATAAAAACCAAATTGTAAAGCGTAAAATCTTAGCTACAGTGACAAGTAAAATAACTGCTTTTATTAAATGTTAGTCTAAAGTTGGTGGTTAAACCCATATAAAAGAAACCGTACAATTTTTTGTTTTAAATTGAATTTTTTTTCAGCTGGTGGTGTAAACGATATTGACTTGGATCAATACAGTGATGACGTGTTTCATTCTTGTAATAAAATCCGTGATTATATTGAGTTTAATTACTGCTAGTTGAATATAGTAGTGAATTTAATCATAAAAAGGTAATTCTATATGGTTAGGAGCAACATAGGAGAAAGTTGAAATAAAAACTATTTCAGTGAGAAACTGAGATTTAAAGGTGAAGAAACTTGTTAACTAAACTGCCATCAAATAACTGAACTCAAACCATGTGATGTAAAATGTATTCAGAGAAAATCTCATTGTTTACGTTAAATGTTAAGGATACTAGGTTATGATAATAAGTAATGATAATATTGTGATGTTTATTTTCATTAATTTCCTCGAAAGGCAAGTTGAAAAATTATGGATATACTTTCTGAACGTAAATTTCTTCCAATATGTTCTTAGAAATACTGTATACAGTTAAATCATATACAATTTCTATTGTGATCAACGAATAACTATAATTTTTATGTGTGCATTATGAATTTTTGTTTAGTTTAAAACAATTAGTTGAATAAAAATCGGTATATTTTTCAAGGAGAATTGGACAGAAGTGTTCCATTAGGAAACTTGATTTTGTTTACAACCTATTGAATTCATATTATGTTCTGTTCTCATTTCATTTCAATTTTCAGGTCTACGCTTATTACATGTTACCACAGCGATATCACATTTAAATGAAATTCAAACAGCATAAGCCTGAAATCATATGTACTCTTGTGGTCAAATCATCTTTGTACTAAACAGTTACTTGTTAATTAGTGATTGATTCTTCTGGTTAATCCACACAAAAAAATCCATCCACAAAATTGGGAAACCAACAACTAAATTGAATGATCTGGGTTAACCTTGCATTGAATGAATGGCTGTCAATATTTGATCCACGAGCTGCATTTGCAATCTCGCGAAATCATTTTAAAAACGCGATAAGATAAGGGTAAGTTTCTATTAATTGTTTTAAGATAAGAAAACAAGTCAATTTCCTTTAAATATGAAATATTTTAATAAGTAGGTTTTTAATGGAACTGACACATTTGAAAGCATTGACGTGTTTTTTCAATTCTAAATAGTCAAAAATCTTTTTTAAATTTCCAAACATTAAAACGTTGTTCTATATTTCCCAATGACAATCTTATCTGAAATTTACCACTCAATCTAATATCTAGCTTTATTTATTTATTATCAAACCGGGTCGCATCGAAATGATAAGCTTGATACAAATATTCGCAAAACTTCATGTACAAATAAATACCACTTTTTTTTATTTGTTTATCCATAACTAAAGTTATTTCGACAAATCTTGTCGACAAAAAGTTAAGAGATTCATTAGCCTTACGGTTTGTTTTAATATGTTTGCAAAGTATGTTAAATTACGTTTTTAAATATCTAATCAAACTTCTTGGGTTTTTTTCTCTTCAATTTCTCTTCTCTCCTTTTGTAAAACTCTGCATAATTATTTGCCAAAATTGGAATCGGTAAAACCAAAAAAAGCAATCCAATCAATCCACAAACAAAACCTATAAACTTCCCTGTTAATGTTTTTGTAAGCAGCTCCCCATCCATCGCTACAGTCCTCATTGTAGTCAATGACCACCACAATAATTCACCAATGTCCTCAGACAAAATAGTAAACAAATCCCGACCCCATTCATATGCCACAACAACTGTGGAGAAAAAACCAACGCACAATGTGATGAAAGATACAAGTACTCCAATATGTTCCCTGGTATTCTTTAGAGTAAAAACCAAAGCATTCCATGTTGTACTGTGCTTCCCAAACGTAATAATTCTTCGTAATCTTAATATTCGTAATATTATACAAATTTCTGAAGCAATAAAAACACATGTCGAGCAAATATAACGGTTGATTAAACTAAGAATAAATGTAAATACAATGAGTAGATCAATTATATTCATCGTACTGAACAAAACATGACGTTTGTTTGGCGATGCTAATAATCTAATGGTATATTCTATTCCAAACCAGACAATACAACACGTTTCAATTGTATTTAAAATGTAGTTCTCTTCTCTTACGAAAGGTCGAAGCATGTAGCGTACTTTATCAGAGTTCCAACTGTTCCATGGATTGTCAATATCTTGATCCTTGCTCAAATCAACCCAATTTGACACATTACAAGTGCTGTTCCATTGAAGTACTTGCCGGAATTCTTTCTCAACTGGAAGAGTTTTTAGTGTCAAAATAGCAAGCGAAAGGCAGGTAATGGCAGACGAGGCCAACCCAAAAATCTGAAAGATAATAAATGTATACAGCACAATTCGCAAATTGCCCAATCATCAGTTCAGGATCAACTTAAGCAGATATCATTTTCATAATTTGAGTTATTTTAAACTGTACCATTCCAGGAAGTGAGATATTTTGTTTTTCAACTACTTCCCAAACAAATTTTCTGCATGAATTAATAATCCCGTCACCAAAATTTTCTTCCAAAACGGTTTCATGTATAAGATCTTCAATCTCCTTTGTTTCACTATAAATCCGCTCCCTGTTCCTTATATACTTGTTGTAGCAACAGCTTTCCATTAAGTTCTCATCGATCATCCAGTATTTCATTTCAACTTCCAGCTCATTGGGACAAATGCAATTTTCCACAACGTGAAACTTGCCCGTAAAATAAAAATTTAAAATTGAAGCGCAAGACCTTGAATTGCGATGAAAATGAAATTTTACTCTAAATTCGTCAATTGAATAATCATCACAAAGTTTTGCAAGATTTTCCAAATTTGGACGGTACGCCAGTTGGCTTAATCTTGTATTGTGAGAACGTTTAAGCATTTCCCAGGTCAGTTCATGTCTAAATCCTCCCATATCAATCTGAGGTCTAAGCAATTCGGCAAGTTCCCAATAATGACTTAGGTCCGGTGTAAGAGGTTTGTACAATACTTTTGCAATATTTTCTACAAACATGGACTTTGGTTTGAAAATCTGTGTCATTAATTTTATAGTTTGAGGCTCTGAGTGCGATTTATACTTTTCTAATAGACGAAATCCCTTTAAAACTTTCAATCTTCTCTTTTCATTGTATACGTAGGCAGTAAAGGTGTCCACTATGATAGGAATCGGCAGACCTGTCACCAGTAATCCGGAAATGCCACAGCAAAATGAAATAAAAACTCCTGTAGGCGAGTAAAATATCTGAGTTCCAACTCCGACAATGTTCATTGTCACTCCTGTCCACCAGTACACACGTAGAAAGTGCTCAAATGTTTCCTCTTTTTCCGTGTAATACACCACTCTTGACAATACGAGTATCGTCATAATTAAAAGAATTAACAGTTTGCTCAATTCCTTCCAACTGTTTCCCAAGGCATATAAAAATGACTGAAATGCAATGCTATGCCTACCAAATTTTAAAACTCTTAAAAAAATATTGGTGAGGCTAATTACTGCACCAAATTCGAAAGTTTTTATGGCCTCGGGTAGGTACTTCCAAAAATGGCTTAATAAAGAGAGTAAGCATGCAAATAGGTCAATTGTATTAAATTTGGATTGGAAAAATCGTCCCTTATCCGGGGCAACTACAAATCTTACTAGATATTCAATCATAAAAATTGAATCACTTGTTGTATCTATCCAACGCAATGGTGTGTTCGACCAATGCGTGATGTTGGTTTTACGATACCCAGAATTAAGACCTAAAACATAATTGCTAAAATTAGATAATTTCTGCTTAATGGAAGTACTTACTTCGGGAGGCAATAATATTGTGTATGTAAATAAAAAGTAAGGGATTAACGGATGTTGTAATAAATAAGTAACTCAAGCTTTCGAAATTTACTCAATTTCTTCCTCAGGAGTACATAATGAAAAAGAAAATATGCGAAACAATTCAGGTAACTAGATTAAAATAGTAATTAATAGTTATCAAGTATTTCTAAATGGTTACAAGGTTCCTAGGAAATGTTATCATATCTGCTATCAGTTCTTCAGTTTTTT
>JAQFXM010004154.1:0-17957 GCA_034693345.1 Entomobrya multifasciata | reverse complement strand
TGCAGAAAAGAAATTAGTCTGCTTTATTTGCTAAAATTGTAGCTTGAACAGCGCTGCCTTGAAACTTGGTTTGTTCATTTTTTCTCTCTGAGTTTGTTGCTTGAGTTTTTTTCTTACCTTCATTTTTCAGCGTTTAAGCCTTGACATGAAATTAATAAAAATAGAATATGTATTCACCAGTTGAGAATGTCTTGTTTTTACACTCAAAATCATCACGTTTTTTGGCTCTTGCCTTTTTACTACCGTTTTTTTGGTAGCTGCCAGAAATCAAATTTAGAAAGGAGAAAGATTTAGAATAATAAATGAGATGAGAAAAACACAGCCAGTGAAAGCATTTATAAAAGTAGAATATAAAGGTGCATTTACACAACATTTTATACACATTCATTTCTCAAACACACATATAACCTTTTGCTATTTCTTCAGGTACGACGAACGACGAAGGTAAATCCATTTATGAGCTGAAGGAAAAAGATAAGTGACATAATCCTCTGGTAAGTCCCACAAATAAAATGACATTTTCATAAAGGCATGCAAGTATATTACAATCTTTGAACAAAGAATAGTCAGAAAGCATATAAGCCACCAGGAGAAACTTTTGGTGCTCCAACTACATATATAAAACACCGACTTTCACCTGTCATCTCGAAAAAAAGTCGTATTTTATCTGTAAAAATGTAAATTAAATATTTAAGCTTTGTTATTCGGTACTACTGGTCAACATGAAAATTAAAATAGCAATATAAAACAATAGATTTTATAGTTGGTATTCTGTAGATTTTCTGCATTTTAAATTACAGTTATACTTAATTCTAACGAATCTTTACATCAAGCATGACGCATCACTATATTCAGAGCAGCATCCAAAATCCACAATTTCTATTCTTAGTACTTTCTAAAAAACAACGAAATGTTTGAATTCTGTCGAAAAATATCGGATAGTGGGCGAATATGTGTCCCCTGAGATGATATTGAGAGAACAACGGTTTTGGATCCTCTTCGATTTTTTTCAGGCAGACTTAAATTGTATTTGCGAAGATATGATACCCAAATACAATGGAAAAAATCAACATTGGATAATGCGAATAAAATGTATCATACACATAATGGTTATAAAATAGAATCAGTTGAGCCTTGAGCTTGTTAATGCATTATAAACTTTATCCATTTCATAACATAATGAAATAAACTACTGGAAAATAGATTTAAGCCATTGTAATCTCATTTAAGGGTCAATCAGCGTAAACTGAAAAACAAGCTGCGGATGTTACCAAAGGTGTTTCTAACAGCATGTAAATTCAAATGGAGTGACCACAGTTCACAGTGCACACATGTGAGAACTAGGAACGAAACGGGAAAATATCAAAATAATTCTCATCACGAAGGTGCTGGGTGCTCCAAAGTGCAAAATTAACGTGGACATGTAACTTATTTATAAGGGTTCATTGGCAATCATAGTAAACATATATTATTACTACCTACATTATATCCATATCACTTTCATTCTCTGCAGTAATATAAACCTATGTAGTTTTAGACCACACAGACAACAGATTTCACACCAGTTGGATGAAACGAGTATGTCGTTCCAGTTAGCTCACATTACGTTTTTTAGTTTGATACCACATACTATTTACTCTTCTTTTTACTCTTTGACTTTCCCCCAGTCAATGCTTAGATACTACAGAAAAGTTTTCCCCCTTTTCTCTCTACAACTAACATAATAACATCTAGACTCTAGACACAATTCTGTTACACAAGTGTATATACTGTGTAAATGAAATAATACTTTTTATTTGTACTTCGTTGTTTCACAAAAGTATATAATAACTTTCATCATTGTTTGATAGTGTCAATTTCCAAAAAGTGTAATGTTTACTTTTCATTGCTTTGGGATATTCGTTTCAATTGAGCGAAACTAGTTTACTTTGCTTGCTGGGGAAAAAAAAGTTCAAAACTATCTGCAAACTCAATTCGTGATCATCTCCATTTTTATCTCTCGTCAGGCTTCAATTTTTGGTCGAAGTCGCGACTCGCGATCGCGAGTTTGCCGTGCTTCTTCTGTCAGTGCTATTTTAATGTTACACTTATAACATAGCAGTTCACCACACTATTCCACTTGTATCATCACATCTCACATCACAATCAATATAGAATGAAAATCACATGCATGGGAAAATAATGGATCATTTCGGATAATGGAAATGAAGGAAGTGATGGGATGAGGATTTTATATAGTTGGTATATTTATTCCACCACCATCACCAACCATCATTCCCCACCGATTTTTGTTAATGATATACAGAAAAAAAGTTTACGAGCTTGCATGTCTCGTATAGCTTAAAAGTAATATTTGATTCTTATGAAGAGACTCATTCGTGATACTGAATACTTATGCTGTCCTATTCTATCAAGAAGAGAGGGTAGAAATGGGACCCCTTTTAAATTACATGTATTTCTCATTTATATATAGCCGTGCACCCGATCCCGTAGTTGGTTTCTCTGAAGCTTCCGTTCTCCTAGAGTTCATTTCTTTTGGTTGAAGCTCCGTTTCCTCCTTCTCTTTTAGCATGCTCATCATCATATCAATGATAAAATCATCTACATCATCAATTCTCTGGATTATTATTATTCTGGCAGCGAACAAACGAAAACGAACCAACTAGCTATGTTATGTGTAGTGTACAATATTCTCAGTGAGTTGTAGAAAGATAAGTGTAGAAATGTATAGAAAACATAAGATGGATATGATGTGATCATAGGATTATTTCGGATCAAGTTCCAAAAAACCATGATTGATATTCCCACAACTTGTACATTTGATTCATCTTTGGTTTGAATGAGAGCTTTTTATATTATATATTTATTCGCAGAGTTTTCTTAAAATTTCAAGTTCAGAATTGCTGTAAGTTGTAGACATTTTACGAACATTATATTCATTTCACCGGTTTTATAAATTAAAGTTTTTATTTTTTCGAGTTCTCAACGCGAACCAATTAATTTCGAAATTCCCTTTAAAATATAACACTGCAAATATATAAAAGGTCATTCATTTATCATCTAAGATACAGTTACGTTCCCACACTATGCAATAATCTTAAGAAGATTTTCAGGATGCCTTGGCCTTGATGCCCCAACGAATCGTCATCTTATCTTAACTAGAGGGGTTAAATAAAGTGGAAAAATATATTTCGAAATGTGATCTTACCATAAAATTGAGTAGGAAATGATTGGTTTTGATACAAAATAAAATAGAAAAATGTGATGCATTAGGGATGACTTTAGATTATTTCTGAATATACATATACACATACTTACACTGGATGGAATACTTTAGTATTGAGTAATGCACCAAATATGTATTTGTGTATTAAAGTGGGGAAGGCTTTATACTTAAGTTGTGTTGTAGTCTGTGACAGAATATTATGGGATTGGTGGGATATGATGTTAGTTTCATGATGCGTAAGGCAAACGGAGAGCAGGATGCGAAAAGAAGGGTTTCCTTGCATTCGCACAGAATAATGATTTTGTCAGAGTCAATCCAAATAGCAGATGAACGTGAGAGAAATCGTGAAGTGTATCACCAAAAAAACTTCGATGACTGACTGAACAAATAATGCAGCCAAATTCCAGCCAGTATTTATTCAAGAAACGTCCTCTTTAGCTTTATACTGGTATTGGTTCATGGATTGAATTGAAGGAGAACTAACAGTAAAAGAGACAGAGTCGTGTCGTGTACATATTTAGGACAACGATGATATCTTCAATCTCCAGTCAAGTCACTAAGTTTTCATGCTGATCCTTTTTCAGCAACACAGCAACAGTAATAATGGCTGTTGAAGATAGAGAACTGAAAGAGATGAACAAGCAAGTAAAGTCGACTTGAGTTAATAGATGAAAATATATGAGGATCATGATGATCAGATATATCATACCATGCCGTTGATATGGATGAAGTGGAATGAAATGAGAAATAGGCTGTTGAACAAAGCCCTAGGCCAAGGTTTATTGATGGCACTGGTGACTGGGGAAAATTGTGTAACAACATAAGTTTATCACGTCAAGCACAAAATGTAATCAAAGAGTAAAATCGTACATTCTTTCTAATGACCACACCACCAGAGAGCACAAGACAAATTGTGCAGTATTATTACATAAACATGTTAGCGAATTATAGAGTCCAAACAGTAGAAAGTAATATTTATTATGAACACAAATTACAGAGAATGCTTTGATTTGGTTTCTCTGTCAGTCTCTTTAATGATGGCTGTATAGATCTGCTATTGTGATAGGCCGTAAGAAAAGCATTCCAATTTCCAATGACATGGGTTAGAAAGCCAGTGATTCAATTTAACAATGTTAGTGGGCTTGTTGGGCTTACATTGAGAGAAAACGACAAATGATAGTGACACGATTTGACAAATATATAATACATACCTCTGTTGATAGCATATAATGTTGGTAGAATTTAGCTTATCGATATACCATACATGTATATGAAAAAGGATTTGATGGAGAAAAATGAAAGATTGTCGTGCTTACAATAAACAGGTTAACGACATTCCCTAATTCTCTAAAGTTCACTTTAAAACGATCTCGTATTGTTTTCGTTGGAGAAAGTTATTGACCAGTTAAACTGTCACAAACATGTAATGAAAAAGGCAAAAACCATGTTGCCATTTCCTTAGTCCACCTTGTCATTCTATATTGACAAGCTTATATGTACCATAACCGTACCATTGGGAATTTAAATGCTGACTAGTAACCGTGATCGTACATGCCTAATAAAAGACAAACGTTGATGAAATTCTAAAGCTGTACAGAGAACGAAAGGAGTTGTGACAGAGAGAGAATTCTGATTTAAGTTTATACTTTATTTCATTCATTCAATATACTCGTTTGAAATACAAAATTGGAAATTGTTAGAATGAAACTCTGAAAATAAATGCATAATATTGAATGTAGAAGGAAACATCAAAGCAAAAGTAAATGTGAAGAGCTGAAAACATTCTACCGTGGAATTTTTATGCCATGTCCAGTATACTGGAGACCTCGAGGGCAAGTTTTGAGTCTCAAAGGAAATGAAATACGAAGCAGTAGCTTGACATTGGTTTGCAGAAAGAACGCTTGCTGTAAGTCTTTTCCGGTAATATAATATTAGACTAAAAGTAACAGAATAGAGCATTCCAGAGATAAATTAAATACTAGAGATTGCCGTAGGTCTTAAATCTCATACAGGTTCATGATAATATATGTAATGGAGACACGTTTAGTGAATTGCAACTTCCAAACAAACGGCAAAGATAAACATGCTTGCAAGTGCAGATATTTCTTTGGTATTAGTTTTAGTATTTGTTGCATATGTTGTCAATGTTTAAAATGAAATAGCAAGATTACCTTGGGTATTTGATCTTTTGAAAATCCAATTTCTCTTTCATGAGTTAAGTACTCTTCTGAAATTTTTGCAACAGGCGATCGCAAACAAAAGTCCTCTGTTATTGTAACAGGAATGACATCTGACGTGCTATCACTTTGAAATCATTAAATTGGGTGCTCTGAAACTACATTTAAACAAAATAAATATACGCGACGAGAATTTCATGTAATTCATAAAACTTCGCAGATTTTTCTGAACAAGGTCGATAATTCTTGATTGTTGGCTATTGGTTTGTTTTTTGTCGTGACTTGTCGTGACAAATTCTTATGTTTCCTTATGAAAGGTTTTTTATGGCGATAAGTATTTTGTGCGAAGAAGTTTCTAAAGTATTTTTTATGCAAATATTCATCTTTAAAAACAAAAGAAAGGTTTCTGTTTTTGTAACATCAAAATATGGCTTTTTACGAGCGTTCTTCCCTGATGTGTCATTCTGTACACCAACAATGACAATGAGTATCTTTCAAATGAAAAGAATAATCAAGCGAATTCTCATACAAGTGTAAATAGTGGATCTCTACTATCAAGGATGTACCACTTTTACACGGCAGATTCCTTTGTGAAACTAAACATGTATCAGTAAACATGTCAATGTTGATTTAAAATTTAAACAAGGTGTTTGTCAATAGTCCAGTCCAGTAGTAATACAAAGACAATTCCAGCTTGTGTGTATGCATGAACATATTTACTGAGCCCAATGCTGAATGCTTCTTCGAAATACCCAATCCTTCTTTAGCGATGATGCGTGATAAGACAAAGACACACTAAATTAAAAGGAATTGGGTAGGGCAAAGTTTGCACATTTAATATTTGCATACAATAAACACCAGAGTTCTTTCAACAAAACAGCATAACAGTGGCATATTCATATGTATAAGTTTTAAATGCATGTGTGTATTTCGGGTGGTCATAAAAATTTCCCATTAAAACTATTTACCTGAGGATTTTTTTTTCCAATTTCATACGCAGTATATTTGAAATCCTGTTTCGGTTCCAGTTAAACTCTTCTCTCGAGAAAAAATCATCGTCCATATTCCAATGAATCCTCCATCCAATATTTGAAATCATGTAATCCCTCAACTGATGACGTCTGAAGATTATTCAGCAATGAATTGCATTATTTCGCAAATTCCATTTAGGCTTTGTATTAAACTGGTGATTTACAGCGACAGCAAATCGACGGATATATTTAAGATATTGTCAATGTACCGTGAAAGCACATTCTCTACATCACTCTCATTCTAGTAGGTTACCTTCCAACTTGCAGCCAGTAAGAGTTTTAGAATTTAGATATCGAAAGTGCAAAGAACTGAAAAATCTTCAATTCAGCTAACGCAACAATAGAATATCATCTTACTTCTTCAACAAGGAAGACTACTCCGAATCTTTTTACCTAAAAGAGGAAAATACGAGAAGACAGTTTTCAAAATGAAATCCATTGTAATATTTCTTGGGCTGGTTCAACTTGTCTTTGGTCAACGAATTTTCCCATTTCCAGCCTTCATGACGAATCCAGGAGCATGTACATTCAATGGACCACAAGACGCACCAACTTTGCGTGGAGAGAATTTCATCGAGAACTACGGGACAAATAACTGCCTCAGTCTGAAGAAATATGCTCCAAATAGGAATCCTATCGTTTTGCAGCAGTGCACTTGGCAGTAAGTTGATTTATTACTAATGCCCTCTTCATAATTAAATCATATATTTCCTTCTGACTCCTCTGTTTTTATGGGACCAACTTTCATAAAAAAACTTTAGCTATCTCTGATGGTCATTTATTTTATTCATACGACGAGTACCACGTGTAGAAGCATTACTTCATCGACTAAACTTTACTCTTGACTGGTAGAACAGTGACAGAAGTTTCCTTATAAAAGTATTTCTGATTCGGATGCGACCCGGATAAAATCAATGACATATTTTAAAGTTTCAGTAATAATTTTCAATATCTTTGTCTACTTGAATTCCTATAGGAGATTCCCTGCTTCAGACCAGTTGTTCTTCTTTCGTAACGGAAACGGGGGAACAGTACTAAAGCCAACTAGAGGTCCTACCTACTGGGATTCTTGTGTTGCCCCAACTTTTGGCCAACAGCTTAGTGCTGTACAATGCTCACCTAAGAGCTCAGACCAGGCGTGGGTGTTCAATCGGGTTCGTCCCAATCTCTATCAAATTAGACAAATTTCCTCCGGGACATGCTTGAAGGCCAAGTCAAGATATGATGGTGCTGATGTTAGTCTCGAACGTTGCAACTCTTTCGATAATATGCAACTTTGGCGAGTGTGTACTTCAAAGTAAAGTAAATCATTAGGTACAGCAGTGTCAGTGTCATTACATATTTTTCAACAAATAGAGATATGATTGAAAGGTATGTGAAAGAAATAAAAGTTTATGAGAAAAATAACCAAAAAAATCCTGTCATTGAATTAGTTACGTTTCGAACAATAAAGCAAGCCATTATTTAAACTATAAATATCCCATGTGATCGACATCAACAAAAATGCATAACATATGTACATAAGGCAGAAAGGTGCAAATTTTTTATTTCAGAAATCTGAAAAAGATTGTATACATGCTATATTATATATATAAATGAAATTAAACAAATGCCTGAAATAAAACAAAACATACTATATTGTAACGATATGTGAGATTATTAACTAGACACATGCACTGGCATTTAACAAAGACTTTGACTCCGAAACTTAGTGCCTATTTTTGAACATATTTCATAGATTCAAATCTTTAATCTATGTACTAACGATAAGCTAAAAATATAAACATTGTTGTACATAACAAAATATATACCATTAGTCTGAACACACGTATAAATATCTACATAAAATATAATTAATCAATTAACATGTTGAAATTAGTTCTCTGTTATTAAAAAATATACTTCCTACATTTTGACGTGGCACATAAGCAGATAGTTTTTTTATGTGGTGGACGATCATCTACTTCCTCATCGGCTCTGTTTCTTGTACGAGTTTCCGCGTTTGAGTTTAACTGAACGTTGTAGTCAAACGTTAGTTCCTCGTTCTACAATAATCAAATCAATTATCAATAATATTAAACATTAGAAATGACAACTTCACATTAGCTTTGTTTCTTATATTTTTACTGTGTTTACTTTCGCGATGTCCCTTAGAGCAAACATTGCCAGTTTAGGTAGATTGGGATCCAGACAGTCGATCCACACAGCATACACCCCTAAATTCGGGGCACAGGAATGGTTAATAAAATGAGCAACATTCCCATACTTAGATGCGTCAACCGAGTATGGGTAGTTATCGGGGTCATTGAAGTCCAAATCAAAAAGATAGGTGCAGCCAATTTCATCATAAAGCCGTCCCCTTCTGTCAGCTTCTTCTGATTTTATAACCTCTCCAACATATAGGGTGACAAAACTGCCTTTCTTGATGGACTGTAATTTGAAATAGAAAATGAATTAAACCAATACATGACATGGTCAACAAAAACTTAAATGTAATGATAAAACAAATAAGTACCTTCAACGTTTTGACACCCCATCCGCATCCGTTACTGGTCCTGAAAATGCTGAGTTTATGATCACTTTTACCGTCCTGAACAACTCGATTGGCACAGTCTGGCCCACACTTGCATTTGGAATTGCATTCATATATTGGACTTCCTTGTTGAAGATTAACTCTGAAAAGTAAACACAACAAAATACGTAGATATTATACAACTTGTACAAATCATTTTGAAATGTTAGAAGTAAAAAAAGTTACAAAATATGATATCATTTAACATACTTTCTGTATTTGGTATAAGCAAATTTATAGTCGAACTGCATGGCACAACATTTCGATCTTTCATCATAGCAGTTGGAGGTTCTACTGCAAGAGCATCCGACAGGAGGATCCTTAGGAATCTCAACTCCTTCTCCAGCAATATAATCATTAACAAACTTGAATCCTATTGGGGGACCCTGCATGTCGACGTCATTTTCAATGGTGATGAGAGGTCGCCCACCAGTGATTGCATTTATTTTGTTTTCCCAACCCTACAAACAAATCATAAATTTCATATAAAAGCGTATGCATAAACAAGAGTATTTCATGCATAAATGATAATACAACAAAAAGATAAGTTGAACTGCACATAAGAAAAATTTCTATAATCAAGACCAGCGACATAATTCACCTTAATTTGTGAACTAAGCTCTTTATTCTTTTTTTCCACTTCAATTAAGATCAGCTCTTCTCTTAAGGCCTTGATATCACTTTTTGACAGTTTTCCGTCAATCCCATCTTCAAGATACTTGTTAAGTTTATCGGAATTCCACCGGGATTTGGAGGTGATCTTCTTCGACTTCCACAACACGAAGACACTCTGTACACAGAAATCAGTTTCAGCATAAATGCAAAGACAATGTTCACCAAGCCACAAAAATATACCACATTGAACTATTATCATGTACTTCGTTTTACTTACGAAAATCTCGTCGTCCAATACACAATTTGTCACGTCAAAAAATTCCTGCACTCTCGCCTCCAGTGGCCGTGGATCTGGAGGAACATCAGGAAGGCTAGGACCTTTTCTACGCCTTTTACCGTTAGGAAGTATTACGTACTCGCTCTCATCAAGTGCTTTCTGAAGTTCCGCCTTGCGTTTACGATAAAAGCGCAAAAGTTCATCTTCGCAATTGAGAAGGTCTGTAACAAAAATGTTAATTTATCAAGCAAGCAAGCATAAATTATCAATGAGAAAACTAAAATTCTTCAGATACATGTGTCATTTTGAAATTTGCATTTACTCGAAGGCGGTTCCCATGTGTTGAAGTCTTCAGACCAATCCTTCCATTTGACGTGATACAATAAACCAAAGTCATCTCTCACGAAATTTAAGATTTCTTCAATCTCCCACTGGCCATCTGGAGTGTCAGGATCTGGGCTGGCATCGTCTCCCTTTGAACTTGTGGACGAGGCGTCATCGTCATCATCAGACCTGTAAAAACAATTATGTCTCAGTAAATTTTTAGCTTTCAACATATTATATGCAAGTGAATGTATACTTCAATGGATTTTTATCGTACTTTTCATCGGAGGATGAACCTGAACCAACTGGAATGGTTTCTTTGCTAGCATCTGACCCCGCAACACTTGGATCAGACTTTCCATGACCCACTTTCCTCTTTTTAGTTATCACAGGCGACATGCAATCAGAATCCGAAGAATCAACACCATTTTCTTCAGCAACTAGTTCTGGCTCTGATTCATCCGAAACGTCTGATGGGGATTCCGACCGTCTTGAAGGAACGTGTCGACTTTTTTCTGTCCTCCTTGATGATTCATGTTTACTGGGCATCAACAAGTTTTCCTTGTTGCTACTTGTTGTGCTCATTTTAAGCTTATCAGCAACTCCTACCTGCACTGCACCTTAATTCAAATCTTCAGGTCTACACTTGTAAATCACTTGCTAACATTAAATTATCACAGCATATGTAAAAACTTCAAACCTAAACAAGATCAATTAACACGAGACCAGGTATACAGGAACAGCTATATATTGGACAGTTTAAATTCACTTACATTTAACTTAAATTAACAGTACCACTAACGATTCACTTAAAAAACAACACATGTGACAGATCTTCGGTCTATGAAACGCTCCTGTTGTGTTTCACTACAGGGTACTGACCTTTCATACGCAATCAAATTAGAGTTAAGAAAGTATGGCGACTTCGTGCACTGAATTCAAAATAAATTAAAATACATAATGTAGTGCTAACTTAATCAATTAAACACATTAAAGTATGGAATGGACAAATTGAAAACAAAGGGCATCCTTATCCTTGCCATTAAAGTGAAGAGAACCGCAATCCATCCACCCGTTGTTTTCTGAATTTTCAGGTTTCATTTGCACGAAATATTTAGATAGGTATATTCATCAATTCTACATCTGTTGTACTGCCGAACAATAAATGCAATGCAATGCTAAACAAGAAAAATTAATGTGCAAGAAGAGCGGGCATAGTAGATTGTGGAAAGAACAGAAAAACAAGATCTCGAGTCTCGAGCTAAGCAAAAGGTTGGGGTTGGGGTTTGCTTGGTTGTTGGTGCTCTCGTTCTCGTTCAGCAACCAACCCGTGAGCTCTTTGAAGTGCGCCTTTTTTTATCGGATTTCTTCGCTCTCTCAACTCAACCAACCAACCGAACCATTCTCTATCTCATAATTCCCTTTTTCTTTCTACGCTTCCTATCCTATTCTTCAATCTTTATACACACTCAACTCAATGTATGAAAAATATTTTTCTACAACATGTTGCATCTGCATCTCTTGAATTTCTTTTTCTACTTTACTTAAAACTGGTATTGGTATAGTACAAATAATACATAGGTAGTTTGGAGTACTGTATTAAAAAAAATAGAAATTGAAAATCGAGGTGACATTGAGTGTATCAGATTTAGATTTATTTGGAGAAAAGCAAACTTTTATGGTAAAACAACAACAGCAGCGTAAAAATGAATGCCATTTTTAAATCATTCAAAACTACGCGGTTTGATTTAATGAAGATCGAAGATAAAAATTATGATTTTTTTATTTTAGGGTATACTGGCTGGTTTACTGCCTGCACTAAAAATAGGAGGAAAACGTATAAAAAAGGGCGTTTGTGTAAACAAATTTTTCGTTTTTGATTTAGTTGTTTGCCAGTTACTGATGTGGTTCTTGAATAAGTAAAAATACTAGGAAGCTATTTTTTTACGTCCTCTTCTAACGAAAATTGACTACTTGTTATCTTGCGTGGCGAAGTATTGATGTTCCCTGCATCTCATAAAATCGCTGAATGCAATTTAGTGTTTTGGGGCAATTTGAGATATTAGAATCACAGCGTATGGAAGCAAAACTGCTCTCCCATCAAACCTCATTTAATAATTTGTTTTACATAATGAAAATACGGTTTGGACATTTTATTAATGAATGAAACATAAAATGGGCTTCTAACCACAAAAAAATTGGCAATAATCGACAATGTGGCTCTTTTCTTTTCGTAGCATTTATTACTGGTCGAACCTTTTCTTTGAGCTGAAGACCTGACTCTTTTTGGATACTGAGTATGAATGAATAAGAATCCTTATCAATGAATATTTGCATATTGCTTTGTCTTTCAAAAATTTAATGAAAAGGGTCTACTGATAACAGCTCGAATGCTACCTTTTCTGCATTCTGCTTTGTTTGGCTTATAAAGGTTCATGGAAAAGGTAGCATTCGTGCTGTTATCAGTAGACCCTTTTCATTAAATTTTCGAAAGACAAAGCAATATGCAAATATTCATAGATAACGATTCTTATTCATTCATACTCAGTATCCAAAAAGAGTCAGGTCTTCAGCTCAAAGAAAAGGTTCGACCAGTAATATACTGCACCTAACAAATAAAACATACCTCATTAGTCATTCATATGCTTTTTGTATTTCTCTTATCAAATTAGGAAGCCTTTAGTCAGTTTTCATATCATGTGACAGTATAAATTTGTATTTTATAATATTCATCATTTACAGATACTTTTGTCAACCATAATTGGTTTGTCCTTTGTAAATTCTTTCTTCGAAGTCAAACATTTTGTACTCTACTACATGACGTATTCTGATCTGGAGAAATTCATTGACATGATGTTCTATATAATGCATGCGGGAACAAAACTTTACTACGTTTACCTATTCATGATGCTGCAAAACGAGTTTTCGCAAATGCTGTCAAGTCTTGACAAACTGCGTACCTTCAGGATGGTCAACTCTTCCTCCAAACGGAGCACCAGGACTCCCGCAAGGGTTTACGTAATAAGGCTTGGAATCAGCTCAATCATGATGTCGTTGATACAAAGTACTCTGTTGTGTGGTGTCAGCGAGTGGACACTACGAAGAGGAATCTTGCACCATTCTTATACCACGGCTGTTGGTTTAATGATTTGGTCAAAAGATGCAATGGCAAATGACACGTTTTGGGACACAATTAAAGACAATTATGGTGACAATTCCAATGTGACCAACATCTTACTTGGGACATTTGGATTCATAATAAATTTCTGCAGCTGCTTGCATGATGAGGCCACTGGGGATCTTATGCAGACACAAGCTGAGACTGTGAAGGAAGAAATGCAATGTTTGCAAGCCAAAATAAACGCAACAGGGAAAGATGAACAAAATATCACCCTGACGGGATTCTTCCGGGAAAATGGAGAGTGGGCACATTCTGGTGTCCTGACGCAAGCATTGGATGATTGCAATGACACGTTGGACCGAATAATGAAGTACAAACATGTGAATAATTTAATGCTCTATGTGTTCTTTGTTTTAAATTTTTTGGATGGGGAATACTCGCTAGCTTACCTAGCATATTTGCTGTATGATATCTGCAAGTCATCGTACACGTATAGGATCGCAGCTGAAGCTCACACTCTTGTTAGTGCATTAATTGACATTAAGCATTAAGTAATTTTATGTGTGTTAAATTTATGAAGCAATTGCCATTGCAAAATTCTAGAATGCTAGCAAGATGGACTGGATTCGTAGACTGGCTTGGAAAAGCAGTGACAAAGAGTTCCTGGAGAAGGTACCCCTCTTGTTAGGGGAAACTAAAGCGAAGCCAATTGGAATGGGAAAAGGGCAGTTCATGATAAATGAAAATTTCCTGTATCGGGTAAAATATTTGAATTTCTTACAATTGATTTTCCCACAAAAAACTGGCTTGCATATACATTAATGAGGACCTTTAATTTATTTTAGTTTCTTGGTTGGGTTGGATCCATATTTGTTCTGCAGGCACAGTCAAGGGAAGCCAAGGCAGAGTAGATGGGGAACAGAATTGTTGCATGAAAGCTGCAGTATCGTCAGAATTTGTTGTCTCACACGCCATAGGTATATATTTTTTCGCACATATTATACATACATAGTTGCTTTGTTGTAATTCTGCTGATATGTATATTTGTAAACTCTTCAACAAATTGTTTCACATTAGAAAGTGACTTTATATTACATGAGAAAGCCAAGCTACGGTATTATCAAAACAATGGAAGTATTCAATTAATTCGTGTCTATTTCAATAAAATATTTTAAATCACTTAATGTACAACTCATAGTATGTATTTGGTTTTGTAGTAGGATGGCTGTATTTGACTAATAC
Organism: Entomobrya multifasciata; assembly: GCA_034693345.1. Classification (NCBI taxonomy): domain Eukaryota; kingdom Metazoa; phylum Arthropoda; class Collembola; order Entomobryomorpha; family Entomobryidae; genus Entomobrya; species Entomobrya multifasciata. The sequence continues at coordinate 3,372 of JAQFXM010004154.1, read as the reverse complement.
ACCTAATTTAATATAAGTAGTTGTCTACGATTGTGAAAAATTGGTTTTATTATTGCTATTTAGTGTTTAGATTCTCACTAACACAAATAAATACTTATTATAAGAACAATCCAAACACCACGAAATAATATTAATGCATAAAAGTTATACATAAATTCTAACTACTGTAGATATGTAACCTGTCTTGAGATTTTTTGATTTCCTAGATATTATGTTTCCTCTTAAGTATATTTTAAAACCATACAGTCTTGCAGTATTTCTTAAATTCAATTGTACACATACTATTACTAACTGTGACATTTCAAAATAAATATCGACATGTCGTGCACTTTAGCACATTATTATTAAAAGTCATATTCATTCAGTCATTTAAAGTATAAACATTGCCATAACAAAAATATTCACAGCAAATGTAGTCTTATTCATTTTAATGATCAATCTTGTTGATGAAATATTTGTTTCGTTTTTTGATTTGCATTAAAATCTTTTCTGTTAGTTAATCATCGAGGGAATCATTTAGGGTTTTCAGTTATAATCATTTTGTGAAACTAAATCATAAAAAGTCTCCACCATATTCATTGGATGGTCATGGCCATTGAATTATTTTAATAGGAAAAGTTAAACCTGAACCAAAAACGCAATTTATATAAAACTATGAAATATATTTGACATAACTTTGTACTGCATTCTTATTTAACCAATTATCTATTATTTAATTTAGCGTGAACCATTAAGTTCATTCGGTAATAAATGGAACTAAAGGCATTATTAAATTTTATGGTAAGTATAATATTGCCTTTTGTACATTCGGTTATATGCCTTTATCCCATCTAGAGAATCAGCAATGATACATCAATTCTTTATATATTCTTTTAATTTTCGTTGAATATACAAATACAAAATGCATAACTCCAAATGTAAACCTCAAGCGCCTAACTTTAACATGCAAACTAATATACTAATTACACAAAACAAGCCCCGGCTTACTAATAATTCGCCGATTAAATTTCAATGTGTCGTTAAATTGATCAATGACGGCTATTTACCAGTTGACGTCAAGTGATTAAAACCGTGCAATTCGGCTATGCGTAATACTATAGATTCTCAATACAACAAAAGATTCATAAAGCGTCTACAACACATTTTTAAATGCTCTTTCAGTAGAATAATTTTATAGAGCAAACTTTTATCAAAAGGTGCACGTCATTGTAATTGTTTTTAAAAATGTTACGAATTACAATCTTCACACTGATTTTCTGTTTGGTAGCTCTTTCTTTACTGGTAATTAATTTTTCAGTGATGAATTTAAAAAAAATCCAAATTAAGTTTATCCAAATATTTTTTTTTAAATTTTAACATAGCAAATTGCAATTATAAGAAAATCTTCATCCACAACCCCAGAGCCGAAGAAAGTCGAAGTTAAGGGACGAAGAAATGCAGGGACTGGTTGAAACAGTGAATCTTTTACAGAAATCATCAAATGGAAAATAATATTTCTTTCAATAGATGAACACTATAATACCTTAAAAATAACTCTGCAATTGATAAAAAATTACCCTACGCGTATGCTTTTTAAATAAACAATTAATCCAGAAAATATTTAACGATTTCTTTTTTTTAAATTATCATTCATAACGTCTAATTCTACAAATTTAGTAAATCATTTAAACGGACTTGTAATTTTTCATGATTTGAATAAAAAGTGAATACAATTGAAGACCTACTGGAAAGAACCCCTTTTCAGTTGTTATGAAAAATGTAGCCATGCTATTTTTACGATTCTCCTAGCTTGTCTGTCCGTAAATTTCAAAAATAAAGTTATTCAAGTCATTGATAATATATTTATCTCGCTTCTTAATTACATTGGTTAGGTTTTCAAAAAATTGAGCTTGACAACCAACTCAAAAAGGGTTCTTTCCCGTGACTGTTCAATTAATTGTCCTCTCAAGGGTTCACTCAAAAAAACAGAACATATTTTATTTAGTTGTATCTATAGAGTCTTCTAGACTTCTTTCCATGCTATCTGTACTACAATTGAATTTATCGATTTATATACGTAATTTTCAAAAATGACTCAAAATTTACATTTTTTTACAAAATAGAAGAACTGAAGCGAAGGATGTAGCCAAAAACAGCGCCTACGCAGGTAGAAAGAGGTTACGAACGGTCTATCTCAACTATGTTACTAACCAGCAAAACAGTTGGTGGATAATTCCTCATGAAAGAAACGGATGGAATCTGATTAACCCTTCGGCTATCGTACTTTCTCGTAAAAATCTAGAAAGGTTAAGCAAGGCAAGTAGTTCTGTGGTTGTGCCGTGCTAGCTGGTGCTTATATTGTTTTTAGAGTATTATTGGTGATGAAGTAAATTATTTAATTATGAATCGTGAAGCAAGCGATTAAAGCTTCCGTGCCGGGAGACAGGCTACCAGAAAACTGGGTAAAAGTTGAAAAAATAGAGACGTTTTTTATTTATCATAGGAAAGGCATGCCAGGGATATCGATAAGAGAAGCTTCATTGGAAAAATTGGGATACCTAACCAAATGACCTTTGTTGCGTTTCCTATTTATTTAAGAGCAGAAACACTTTAACAATTCAAACATTGCTAACTATGCCAATAGCAGAGATATGTACTACGATAACACCAATAATGTAGTAGTACATCAAAGCCTACGATTGATAGTCGTAAATACTTTCCCCGGTAAAGTAAGCTCCTCGTATGGGGGCACTGAACGCACCTAGTCGGATCAATAACGGAACAAGAAATTCCATTCTTGGGAAAATCAACAAGATGACAAAATGACGGAAGAAACTTTTCTTCTGGTTTAAAATAAGATAAATTCATACTGTTTCCATGCTCCATGCCTTTGTATCTATTGATTCTGAATATGAGAAACTGTATTAAACTGAACAATTTTGTTCTGGTAAGAATTTATGCTTTACATAGCGTCATGGGCAAAGAGTAAAATTCTAAGATTTTTAATTTGTGATTTAAGTATTAACATAATGATTAACATAACATAATTAACTACACTAATTTCAGCATAGAAGAAATAATTGGACTAACTGAAACCTGCTGTGAAAGCACATATTTCAACTTCCGTAACCAGACATACAAACAAATTAATGGTTTGCCAATGGGATCACCACTGAGCCCTGTACTAGCTGAACTATGTCTGCAAGCACTTGAAGAATACGTAGTACGCAATAACCCCTTCATCAAATTTTGGATACGGTATGTCGATGATGTACTTACTGTTGTCAAAGGCAGAAAATTGCAAAAAATTCTCAAGGATTTAAATGCCTTTCATCCATCCATCCAATTCACTGTTGAGGAAGAGTCAGAAGCAGGGATACCTTTCCTAGACAT
>JAQFXM010004153.1:0-17959 GCA_034693345.1 Entomobrya multifasciata | reverse complement strand
ATACGGCCATATTGGTAAAGGGTTGAATTTTTAAATTTTTCAAAATGTCAAATAGTACTATATTTTGGCTGCTAAACGCGATTTTGCTATACATTTTGAGTTTAAAAAATGTTGGTTACACTATTTACTGCTTTCTAATACAATTTCTCACGTTTTTGTGTACAGGCCAGGGGTACCCTGGCTGGCTTTACTAGTTATCTATTTAAAATCTGACAAGCTACGCTACAGGCATATATGCAAGTAAACATTTCATTTATGTAGCAATATAATTTGGTTTAGTCTATACCTACTAGGTACACTTTATATTTGGCTTAGCTCTAACTCTACACCTCCACATAAATATAGAAATTGCATATTTTTATATTCAAATTTGGTATTATTTCCCCTAAAATCTGTATACATTATTAGAACATATGGGCTTTTTCCTTTCAATATTCAGAGGATATATTTTATGTACAAGTACATTCATACTTCATACATCATGCAATATACCTAATTATATTACGATCTGATCTGATCTGATCCTCTAATGCACAAAAATAGCAACTTTTTAATTAATACTTCCAGTTTCAAGACTTTTTTTTGGCACAAGTGGCACTTGGAACATGATTAATCTAGAGATTCCTACAAAAGAGCGACAAATGACGTCAAATAGCTTTATTGTGATTGCTCCCCCAATTGACTATAGGCCTGATGTTTTGATGGTAAATAACGTCAACACTTCTCCCTCTTTTAGTCTATTACTTTACCGTTAAACATTTTGCCTGTATATTTCCACAAATATTGAAAAGATTTGGTTTTGTTAGAATGCCAGTCCTCAGTTGTACCTTTTTTGGTTGTGTGATGTATCCTAACTTATGTATCTAAATGTATTTGTTGTGTAAATTATAATGATGAAAATGGTGAGTTGACTGATCACATTCACAACGTCATCGTCACACTTCGTTATAATTTTTATTTTCAACTGATTTCGTTGTGTACTCCTAACTTTTTTGCATGTAAGGTGTAAAAGGTTTTTAAAAGTCACAGGTTCTCATTGTTCCTCGTCACTTGAAAGAAGAAAAGAAAAGCAATAGGCCATGAAAAAATACGTGTACGCGTGGCCTATACTTTTGGCTACATCGATACACTTTTTATTTTCTCTGCATTTGCATTTAAATGAAAATTTTATAACGTTGATAAAGTGAGAGAACTCCTTTTACCTTAATTTTCCCATTTATCACAAATAAACTGCTTGTACGGAATATATACGAGAGCAGTTTTTCAGTTGCACAACAGCCTTATGATTAAATTTTATTATTACATTTAGTATTTTCATGACAAATACATTTTAGAACCTCTGGAAAAATGAGTACTACTATATTGTACACCTTATCTATATGAAATTACAATAATATGCGTTGGCGACAACTTTTGACTCTGTTAGCACCCTGAATCTGAAACCAGGGCTCTAAAATTTATTATTTTGAAGATGTATACAATAAGACCTATTTATAATAATATGCTTTTTAATTTAATACAATCTGCTTTGTGCCATTTTATAACACAAACTATTAATATATTTACATTAATGGAAAAACTGTTATCATTTGGATCATACAGTTTAAACTCTCTTTCTGCAGGAAATGCGATACCTTTCTCTTCCATACATTGATGTATGCATGTAAATGTAAGAGTACTCTGTATAGTACAGTGTGATAAAAAAGTGATGATGTAATAGTCGTCTTATTATAAACTTTTCACTTTCAGACACAATCAATCTACATTTAGACTTTAGTGATGACACGTTTTATTCAATTTAATATGACTCCTAACACTCACTATGATAATGAAATGACAACGTAATGCTCCTTTTTATCAAGAGTTTCCTGTTGCCAGGGAGATAACCGGAAGAAAGAGGGATTCTTCTTGTACAGCATACCAGACTCGATATTATACACTAGAGTACAGTACGTAGTTCATCTATGACGCTAGTTATGTTTCATATGCCGTAAATTTTTTGAATGGGACCCAGTCTAAATTGTTGAGGAAGCTACTTCGTAACACTTTTCTACGAAGCGACAACAACTTTGTTTTTCCATCCTGAAAATTGTGTTCACTAGAAAATTCTATTTTGTATTTAATTATCACTATCATTCTCACGTTTTTATACCTTTTGTTTCCCTTTTATGTCAACGAACTGTTGTTTTCTAATCCTGTTTCATATGAACTATGAACCTAAATGAAACGTGAATTTGATACGCAATACCCAAAAACTTTTGATGATTGCACGACTACATGTGACCTATATATTACTTAATAATCAAATCATGACCAAATAAAATCTTAACACAGTATATGTACAGTGTAGGCATTACATGTAATATGTATAATGTACAATCATATAAACGAATAAGTTAAACACAGTAAAACAAAAAATCCTATTCATAAAGCAAAAAAAAGTCAGATACGTAGTAGTAGTATGTACATTTTCTCACATTATTAAACATTTACCGGAATGAACTGTGAATTTAATTTCAATACAGTATAAATAAAAGTTTTAAAAACCATAAACTACGATAGAAAAAAGTCGCTACTACTTTCATTAAAAAATCAAATAAAACAAAATGGAAACGTATTTAAACGATGTCATACATTATTATGTGTTTTGTAAAATTTATAAAATTGTCGACGCAGTGTAGTGAGTATGTGTTGTGTATTTACATATGTATGTACAACAGGTAAGTACTAAATGCTTGATAATATGTAATGACATAATTATCTATTTTTATGCAGCTCAGATCTGCTGCAAAACTCTGCTATTATTATAATTTTCATTATTACTATTATAGGAACAAGTAAAACATGCCTGGAATGCATGTCGAAATTTGAGACTCATGATGTGATAGAGGATTGGATTTATACAGGTTGACAGGTAGTAGAGTACTCCGGAAATGTAGGTAAGAATGTAGAACGTCATCTGAAGGGATGGGTTTTTGTTGTCCACAAAGCTTGCAATCAGCCGCTGTGCATGAAATGGGGCCCAGCACACGAAAAATGCAACCACGACAGCAACTGTAAAAAAATGATATAAGTAATTAATGTTAAATGAATGGTTTCCCTAGGTTCATTCGCTATAAGACCAATAAATACACACATTCAAAAAAAAAGAAACCCGTTTCAAATTAAGTCTCTCTTCGATTTAATATTTTTTATCCAGAAAATACCGTTCTATTTTTAACCTACTTTTCCCACAGAAACAAACAAACAAACAGGGAATCATTTTCTCCTTTCCGTACTCTCATTCTCGCTTTCTCGCACTTCAGAAGGCTGCCAATGCTGAACACAGCAAGAAAGCAGCAATCTTATTAATCGCTTTCCTTTCCCTGTGATCAAGCTATGCTCGCTACATTAAATCGATTCTAAACACACATGTATACTAAAAGCTTGGCGAATAATCTTCCTTTTGTTCTTGACGGTGCTCTTTTCTTCAACATAATCATTAATCCCGATCTGATTGTTAGAAATTAAGGAAAGAAAAGATGAACATATCTTCTAATGAATCGATGCTTTTTCTAAAAAAAACTTTTCAACTTGAGAATACACAGTTGTATCAAAAGCAACTGGGAATGGTAGATAAGTTGAAAGTGTACAAAAGAACTACGCATTATTATGAGAAAACTCGAAAAAAGAAGAGGAAATAACTTTTCCCGATTAAATGTTATATAACCGTGAGAAATATTCCACTGCAATCCTTATAAATTTTGGGATCTTTCCATTATCCCTTTGTTTTTGTGCATACGAACAAAATTAAACGTAGTTGCTCATTCAGAACGTAGTACCTCACGCAGATCAACATTAAACCCCGTTACATATTGTCTTTGTTGCATGTGTGCTTTGAAAAAGACTAAAAAGGCTGTATTAAAAACCCATTCAGAAACGTAAGAAATGGGTTATAAAAGAAATGAAATATAAATCTGCTTCTATATTAAGTAATTTTCATAATTTAATTTAGGAATCTACTTTTATTTATTAGAAATTAAAATATTTTAGATTTAAGGAAAGAAGTTTTAGGGAATGCCTTAGATAAATCAAAGCTTCTAAGAAAATAAAAGTTCTTCCAGTTATAGAGATATAAATATTATGCATATATATTATTATATTAACTATATTTTCCCTGCAATTGCTAATAAAATACATGTGCCGGTCTAATAAATAGAGTGCACCACGAAAACGCTAAAGTTGTATATAAATTTATACAGCTGCTGCCTTTGCACTGACACGACCACGCAGGGATTAATTTGGTGTAGTCCTGAAGGAGAAAGTTTGTATCTTTAACTTCTTGTTTGGAATTACACTTATTTTTGGGGCTTTTTAGATAAAGTGACACTAGGCTACATTTAATGCCATATCCAGGACAATTCTCGGACTAATGCCATATGTACTTTGAAAGAAGTAGAACAACAAGGAACAAAATCGATACACACACATATATTCACTATTTATTATGCAATAAGAAATATGGTTGCTCTTCAACTTTTGTTACAAACTATAAATCAATAGCACTGATTAAATTTTCTAGAAATACATTGTACCAGTGTTACAATTGCTGCTGGTGTTACAATTTGTTTCATTCCAGGAAATATGTGTAGTGCAGGCATATAGGCAATAAGAAACATGAACACTTCATATATCGAAACAACCCGTTTTGCTGCACGAATCGATTAGAAACGAAAAGAAAGCATTGTTTTATCACGCGTTGTGACAGATGCAGGGACCCTTGCCCTACCAAGGATATACACGTATGTACATTCATACGTCTTACAAAAAACCTCAAAGACAAATCAAAAACTGTTCGAAATCTATAATTGTCAATGATGTCATTTTCAGTATCTAATAGCTTGGTGTATCTATTTCATACTTATATGTATCTCGGTGTAAACGAAAACCGTGTTTTCAACCTATTAAACTAAAAATATCGCAAAACCAATTTATTTGAAAAACGTGCATTGAAATAACGTGGAACATTGTGTACTTGAAGCTGGATGTCCTTTAAAAAGTCAGGAATTTCATACGATACTGAAAACACTCCATAATTCCATACGACATTGGATGAGGACATTTTATTGTTCCAAATCATCAATGAGTAAAATAGGGAAACGCTATGTTCTAGATAAATTGGTTGAACTGAAATGGTAGACAGACGTGAAATAACACGTCGCGTCTGAGACTAGCAAAATTAGTGATTGATTTGATTATTACTCCACATTCAATTGACTTGCCGATGTTTTTATCATGTAATATTGTTATAAGGCTTGTCAATGTCACGATTGTATTCTTTCAGTGCTGTACCATGATAATTTAATTTGAGCACGAAGTAGGACACGGATAGTCTCCTGATATGAAGCCCCCGTTGTTTGGAATATATAATTTCCTAGAACTAAAGCTTTTCGCCAATGGCTTCATTGTATCTTTGGTAGCCAACGGCACTAACAGTGCATAGCATTTACGTTGATTCCTTTCGTGGCGTTTGTTGTATACCACAGCTTTGTCATCAGCAGCTCCAAAGCCATCTTTTGTGGTTTGCCAAGGTCTGCTGTGTTGGACACGTTTGTTTGTGTTTTAGACTATGTATTTATACAAGTAACAGTACTGATGATAACACACAGAGTCGGTTTTGTGGAAATTTCAATTATTGAAAAAACAATTACAGAAATTGCCCTCTGTAAGTTGAAAAGTTTCAGCAAAACAAAAAGCAAACCACGTAAGTCCTTTTATTTATTTATATTATGAAACTTTTAAAAAAAAGTTACGTAGAATAGACAAACAAACAGTTTGTACGATGTATATTTTGTGTACAAACAAGGAACTTCCTTGAAAGGATCATTTATATACGAACCTGCAATACATATTGGAATTACAAATCAACCTTTTCTGTAAAACTTCTTTTTGAAGGAAACCTTGTTCAACTTCATACCAGGCTTGTTTTATGGAGTTCAGGTCAGTTCATTCTAGTCTCTATGTCAGTGAAACCAAGAAAACAAATTTGCTTCCAATCCCCCCCATCCAGTCAATCTGGCATCTGCCATGTATCTTGGTATCAATATCACGAACACTACTGCAGTAATTTCCAGTAGAGAAAAACCAGTATAAATGTAGGTGTGAGAACGAAGAAACTACCATGATCATGTGCAACCAACAAAATGCTTCATTTCAAATTTAACTTGGCACTGATTAAATTCAGCAGGTTCGTCGTTTGTCTGAAATATCATATAAATTTTCGGGTAAACAACCGAGAGAAGTTCGTTTGAAACGCAGTTTTTGTAACATAGTCTCGTCATCACATCATCAGGGAAGTACGAAACCCAATAACAGAAATTATATGCATACAATGTAGGTAAGTACTTTATAGCAAACGGTGTTTGTTATAATTTATGATTTTTGTATGGTAATAATTAAGACATCAAACTCTACGATTGTTGCACACCAAACTACATCAAAATGATTTAAACACATTTTTTAATTAATTGGTACAGCGATAGGTAGTACAAATAATTTCGTGCATATAATTTATTCATTTATTTTATTTCTCGAATATATCATCTATAGAATACAAACATTTATTTATAGTATTCAGATTTTCAGATACATTCATTTAAAGTTCACGAACTTTATGAATGAGTTTTCATTGATTCATGCATTCGTTATTCACCTTCTCAGTAAATTGCGTATCGTACGATGAGCCTTTTGATTTTTGACTGAAACTAAATTATATATATAGTCTACATTACATCTCTCATTTATCTAATTAATTTCCCAAATCAACCTAAAATTTATTGGTTTTATTATTTATGAGAAATTTATGCTTGACAATGATTTGATACAATTAGTACGCACGGCAAACACAAGCCACAATTGAAAAAGCCACAAGAAATTCTCCAGATAAATTTCCTTTATATTGACATAACTTATTCCTACAAACCCATAGTTGATTGTAGGATATCAATTACCCAATGATTTTGGTATGCTGTGTTATAAAACCACATTTATTTTAAATTGGGTCTTCATACATGTAACATGGTATGTGAACGTGGCTGTATGATTCATGTTTGTTATAAATGAATCTAAAAAGGGTTCATCTGTAAAGAAAGATCCAATTTAATATTGTACTGAGTTTTGATTTGAAGTAATTAATCAGATTCTTAGAAATTAAACCAAACTGAAATTATTAATAAGAAATTTGATTTCAAAGTATGAAGAGAAATATTTTTGGACTTCCTCTATTGGTTGAAACGTATAATATATAGAAGTGATACATCAAAAGTTATGTTTTCACCAAGATCGTAAACTATATAGAAATACACCACCACAAAATCGAGGCAGACGCAGACTGACAAATCTACCGTATAATTTTTACTACACACAGTGCTTAATTAATGATATAAAGATTTGCCCATGGTACAGCTAAACTAAAATTCTCAACCAAAACACATCCCAACCCGTTTCTTAGCGAAACCTCTGGTATTTTCAAATTTTCAACCCTTTTTCCTTTTTTGCGGATACTCAAGTTTGTGTGAAAACAAAACATGGAAGAGAGGGTTTCGAGAAATTTCTTCAACAGCTTTACAAAATCTCATTCAAATCCTCCACCAAACTCTTTGGGACACGAAATTCCATTTTGGATGAAGGTGGACAGGCAGATGACAAAATATTTAAAGAAAACAAAACTGCTAGGATTTGCGGTCACAAGGCTACGCTATATATTATTTCAAAGGAACAACAACATATAAAAGGTAGCTATTTGTCTGGAATAATCCCCCGAATTAAATTTAGCATATATAATATGTATACATATGTAGGTAAGTATATATTTGGTGAACTTTAAAAAGGACGAAATAAATTGTCCTGTTTTTCGTTCATACACTTGGTTCAAAACGTCTAAAATTTGTGTGTTTTGTCTTTAATTTTTTATTGAGCTGAGCTGGAATGTATTTATTTACACCCCCAAACTGTTTTCAAACGAGCTTCAAGAAAGACACGAAAGTTTCACATCAAAACTTGCTGCGTCAAATAAGCTGATAGCTACAAAAAGGTACTTTGACATATTTTATATTACCAAATATAGTTTTAGTAGTCAAAGTAATTGTAGATAGGTATGTATAGTACTAAATATGAATACATGGTACTTGGTAACCTATGTAAATACATTGGAGAAACAGGAAACTTTTAGATGTAAAGCGTATTTTTATCGACCGCTAAATATACGTCGTCATTCTTGGTTGTGAAACTTGAGTGGGTATTGTCATTCATGTTTTACTTGTTACAAAGCAACGTTTTTTTTTTGGAAAAGAATTTTCCCCGAATGCAGAGTCTACGGAAATTGATCAAAAATATAAAGCGCAACGCCAAAAGGTTGTCACACGCTCCAAAAATGTATACTAAACAAGAATAGGTCATGTTTTATTTGTTTGGTGAAGAGTCTTCAAAGTGAAAACGAAACCTTGCCCGAAGCAAAACTTCATAATAAGAAACTGGGAGCGGAAACTTCACTTTACATTGTCATTTTTTGTTCTTTCGACTTCAATACAAAGTCATGCCAGGAAAACGTATTGGTGTTTCACATATCAATACGTCATAATCACAAGGAACATTATCCTAGTAACAAAACAGAAAAACTCAAGGGAAGTTTCACTGCGATAGATGCACAAACAAACGTGTCACGTATGCTTACAAATTTGAAATTATGCTTCTAGTACAAATTCATATTTCCCTTTCATGATTGTGGTCAATCGCGATAAGCATAAAGTGTTTTAAACAAATTTAGGCAAATTAGAATAACAAACATCAAAGCTCGTAACATCAGATTATAATGAAAAAATTTCATGCTAGATGGTGAAAGTTTGTTTACCAAATGACGTCTATTTGTAGTTTAGATCTACATCTTCAGGAAACCCGCCGAGTTCGTGCAGTCCTGAAACGGAGGTTCCAGGAGCAGCGAAAGGTCGTCTGGTACTTAAGAAAGGAAGTGCATATCGTAACAGTTTAGTGTTATAAATACATAAGTATTTGTACACGTACACGCATATGAGGAAACTCAAATGCAGTATAGTAGCTAGTTTAGATTTGAGATATGAAAATTATAAAATATTGAATGGAGATTCTTAGAAAAATGGATACATTTATGATCATGATCTTTGAGAGTTTCGTCGTAGTATGTGGAGTTTACCTAACGATACTCTTTCTCTCCACTGAGCTCCACCCTTCCGTCATCATGCAACTGACAACTTGAAGCATGTAGTAAGTAATCTCGTTAAATAAGTATTTGACGTATGTGTTTTCATCGGAAAAGTTACATCAAATAAATAGTATAATATTCATAAAATGAGATGATAAATTACTTTCCATCGGATAGAGTTTTAGGAATTAAATGGAAAAATTTTATGGGGCACACATTGTGTGTAACATCTATAAACATATTAATGCATTATAAAACGTAATCCAAAACACACATGCATGTTCTAATACATATGCGTTAAGAATAACAATAGTAATCACCGTAAACCAGATGAAAGGATTCCTAACCGCAAATACTCTTTGTGCTAATCGCTTTCCAGCGTTAAAGGAAAAAGTCTTATGAAAGCGCCCAAGGCAAGCTCATAATTAATCTGTTCTTCACCACTTGAAATTTTAGATACATTGATAATAGGTATTACGCAAATATAATTTCATTAGGGAAGCTAGAGGTAACATTAGCTGCCATATGTGTATTTAATTTGAAGACAGCTAATACTACGTGTATATTCTTCAGCAATTCCTATACCACTACAACTTTGTACTAATTTGATAACTTGCAAGGATGATTTTTAATCTGCTTTTATAATATAAAATCCTCGGATTTCTTAAATATCTATGACGTAAATACCTAATGTATAAACAATTTTGAATGATTCAAATTTTCTTATATCTACTACACCCACCAGCCAAACTACCAGTTTCTCCTTATATCACATCAAATTTTATAATTTGTTTATTTAATGGATCTCTACGCTCAATTTCATTTAAGCATTAAAATCAATAAGATATTCCAAGAGTTTCGTTACGAAAGTTTGGAAACATTATTACACGCTACTTATCTGTAAGATAAATAGTATTTTGGATTAATAGAAGTAGGCAACTTTATAAAACCATACTTCAACATTCAGATGAGTCTACGGCACGAAGCTGTTTAACTTACATAAATAGTAAAACAGAATGGGAATACTCTGCTACTAAAACGGCAAAAAACGGTCTTCTCTATTGGCAAGAGTATCATCCTGTTTATTCTTGTGAACTTGGGACCATTGTTGACTTTCGAAATTGGAAAAAAGTCTATTCAATTTGTGGCGATAATAAGGCTACTTTTATGCTTATTCACTTGGTCGAAAAAAACCAGACGAAAAGTATTATATAACGGTAAGTAATTCGGTGTATTGTACTGTGATCGTATGACAAGTTTTATGCGATCAACCATTACATAATATGTTAATTTTCTAAATGGACCAGAACGTAGTCTTTTGGTCTTAACCTTGGGTAATCCATGACCTACGATATTATACGATGTTTCCAGAATATACTACATTTTCCTTTACCCCAAAAAGTCGAAAATGAGTAAAACATTATTTGACACATCCACTATTTCAATTAATTAGAACAAGAATGGAATACCAATACTTGCTGCCAGCAGGCTATAACGAGCCTTTCAGCCTGAATAACCTGAATCATGTAAGTGCATTTTATTAGCTCATTAAATTGATATATTCTCTATTTGCAATTATGAAAGACAGGAATCATGCAAATGCTTGGGTGGCATATGGTTGGTGGGTTAACTTAACAACCCATTTCTTAAGTACCCCCTGTTTCTGAGTTTGTACCAGGAAAAAAGCCACACATCCTTGGAATAAATTAAGTTAGAGTTTTAATGGGATCGGATACTTGGTTCCGTATTTAAACTGAGGTTTGAGATCTCTAGCAAGAAAATGTCACAGTGGTAAAGATATTTTTTGCTTTGTACAAAAACATGGTGAAAGTAGCGAGTTATAGCTTACAACAGAATAGCTGATATATAGTCATACATAAATATCATACGACGTGGCCCTGGTATTCGTAATATTATGAGTTGTGTACACGCGTAATTTTACTTCAATTATGAACATATGAAAGCTTACACATGTGTATGCATAAATTGGCAAATTTTGTGTATTCAACTATGTGATGCAATGAGCATTGCAAAATTACTGTAAAGGATTTCATTTTTCCAAGTTCGCAATTTGTCGAAATAAAAAAATCCTCACAAAGTAATTCGCCTTTGGCTGTCATTTGAAGAAACGAATTCATTTAATTTAAATTAAAAAAACTACTCATGCCTTAAAACCTCAAAGGCAAGCAGCAGGAGCCAATTAAAAACCTTCTTCCCATTATGGACCCCTCACGCAACAGTAACTTTATTTTCTTCATATTTTGAAATAGAGAAAGCATTTGTAACTGTCTTCAGATGTACGCTATTTGGATCGAAAGAAAGCAAATAGTCTACAAAGGCATAGGAGAAAATATTAAACACGTGGAAAAACAAATTGAGGTAGTTCAATAAGAAAAAGAATAAACCTTTAAAATATTATCAGTTCAATGATTGGCAGTAATGCATGCCAAATGTCATGGTCATCTTTTTTACAAGTTAATTTCCACTTGGATGTTCTCCAGTAGGAATAGGGAATTTGCAAAACATAGGAAAAACTTTCTCGTTGGAGGCCATGTATGTAACGGCTAGACATTTTAACGAATGTATCTCAATTCCAATATTTTGTCAGCGATACCCAATGAAGAACTGAACTTGCCGTGTTCACTTTTCAAATGAGAAATCAAAGATGTTCAACAGCTTGTCAGAAAGGCTACACAATTTTCTCTGATAATCTATGAAAAATGTTAGGCATTCATAAGATTGCAATACGATGGTAATAAACTCGCCGTGTACAACCTAACAAGAAAAATGCCAATAAACACTAATTTAAAAATTCTGAAAAAATTATACCTGCTAATCATGTATACACATACCCACACCCACCATATAACCCTTCACCAATGTATTAAATATAGAATGCATATGTGTTGCTTCAGAACATATCTGTCCGCTAATATTTGATACTGATATTTCATATCAGTTTCCGACGAAATTAGGAATATATTCCTAATTCAGTTTATTGTATTATTATACAAGGCAACACTTGTATAAATATTTGTAAGGATGTATGTACATATTTATACCTATGCAATTCAACGAAATGTGATGTAAGATCTACCTCGGCGTGGTAAGTCCCGTGCAGTTGGTTTTTAGAAAGGAAGTAATATTTTAGTGTTTATAGGTATCCAAAAAATACAAGTCTCCAGCATAGCCATAGCTATTTCATTTCCTAATATTGGGGATCGATACATAAGAGATTCTTATTCCAGTCTTGTACGAAAGTAGTTTTGTCTGCACATTTCTCAAGGGCTTGAGGGAGGAAATATAGCGTCCTTTATGCACTCCGTGCCGTGTAGGCAATGTCTTTTGTATACAAAGTCAACACTGCCAAGAGGAAATCGTATTTTGATGAAGATTTCTAATAATAATGAAATGAGCAGCTCTGAATGAGATCCACATCTTGTAAACAAACTGTTAGCTAATAACAAGTCTCCTCTCTTCGCGGCGATAAATAATATAAGGTCATTTTCATCCTCTAAACCTTACAGTTGCTTTGTCATGCATGGCTCATTTAACGAACAAACTCATGTTCTCAAGTGGTTCAATATTAAAACGCAGTCCAAAGACGGAGAATTGTACAAAAAAGTGCACAAAACCTGAACAAGTTTCTTCATTGAAGTAACAAAAAGTAAAACTAGCATGATTGAAGCAACTACTTTAGTTTCTTAGTCAGAAAAGAAATGTTTGAAAACTTAAAGAAAATAGTTCTTAGTTTTGATGCTCATAAAAATGAAATAACAAGTGAATGAATGGTGAATGAGTGATGAATTATACATCAAGTCACATGAATACCGCCAAAAGCAATATTAGGTGTATTGATTTCATGAATTCATGCAGGGATGCAGGTTCTAAATAAGCTCTCCCTGAGGTATTTAGGGTCGGCGGCGGCGATGGTGGTGGTGGCTGCTTTTTGAATTTCATTTTGAATAGTTGCTGGAGAGCGAACACTTTCTATAAAATGACAAGAAAGGTCCATCATCATCATCGAATGCATTGAATAGTATCAATGTGCAGCACAACAATGTAAACTGTTACGACATCATTCAGCGAGTGAGTGATTGAGAGCGTGGGTTTCGAATATGTTTTTACATCAACCATCTCGAATTTCCCATGTCAATAGCAATACAAATCGTAATCTTGACTTGTCTCTCATCAGTCGTGATGATCAAAAAAACAGAAAAAGTTGGTTTTTTTTACAGGGACAAAGGATGGATGGTAAATGGGAGTGCACGATGCTTTTTCCTTTTTCCCATCTTCCACACAACTCAAGTTTTCGACTTTTTTTAGACACTCGCAAAGAAAAGGATTTTGCTGACTCTAAGAATGAAGCATGAGTTCGCACGATAAATCCTGCAGACAAGATGACAGACAACATGGAACATGTTGAATAAATTGCGCGAGGTTCCGAACAAATAGATAATGTATGTAATATTATCTCTGTATATTGTTCTTTCTTTTAAGTGTTGTGTTTCTGAGTTTCTTTGTACTAAAAGGATACACAGGTAGTCAGTTACAGAAAATAGTTGATGCTAACATTTAAGCCACAATCCAAAACTTCTTTTGACCACATACACAATTTCTTTCCATTTATGTCTCTTCGTAAGCCTTATCATCATTATTATCATGACATCATCTACGCATCACAACTGCATGTCAGGTAGCACACCATTAAAAGTAAATGGTTATAGTAGGAATGAGATTTGAGAAACAATGGGACTATTTCACAGAATACGCTTCAAAATGATCGCTGTAAGGCATCGTATTCAGTAATATTTTATTTTATGCAGAGACAAAAACGACCAAGAGCCAAGTTCAAGTGGTGGAAAAGATCGAAAAACTCCAGGGACAAAACGTATTCCTTTTTAAATATTTATGCGGGATGGTGATGGTATTCTTTAAAGATGCATGTTTACAGGGTCGTCCCAAATTAAATGCTTTTCACTTTCATTCGCATGGCGGCACAGGCACATAAGCGGTTGACACAGACAAATACACAATACTTGCATACTCACTTAAATTGACTAACCTACCGAATACTTGTAAATTCTCTTGAGAGAAATCATTTCTCTTGAACGAACGTGTACCAGAATGTAGATGTATGATATTATTTTTTTGCGATGTGTGTGATACGCGTACAAGTTTGTCAGTAGTCATATCATAAGTGCACCAAGATTTTTAAGTTGCTTGGATGTAGGCTGGCAAGGTCCATGATTCTCTTAGAACATCAACCCATACAAAGCCAAGCCAAGAGGAAATTACTTTGCGTAGTAGCATATCTCTTTTTTAAGTATTCCCGACCCAATTCATTTAATACATTGATGGCACATGTACATAAAAAGTATGTCATATACTAAAAGTATTGTTCGTAGCTTCAGTAACGAGGCTCCTAAGACGCCAGAGACTGTATAGAATAGACACTAAACTAAAATTCGTTTAATTAAGACTTTCTAGAATGAGATGAGATATATGTTATGAGTTAATTGCATGCTAATAGCATCAAAACGGAAGGAATGGAAGGCCTAAATAAAGACTGTCAGACAAAAAAACATACAAGTTTTGTAGGTCTAATATTATTAGGTAACTGTTTTGTTTGGTAAGCACAATGCTAATTAAATGTTGGCAATAGCCAGGCTGTTACCGGAAATTTTTATAAAATAAACCTGACAACAGGATATAGGGAACTTGCGACTAATATGCTCAAAAAGTAGCTAGAATAATTATTGTTTTATGAAGAAATAAAATTGTTTTCATTTTTGCACAAGTTAAATGCCGCTAGAGTGTTTGCTTGTAAAAAATGAGAACTTCATATCGTTTTGGCGCTAAAATGGGTCAACATATTGACCTGAAATTTTGCACAATGATATAGTTTTAATAGATGAATTCATTTGTGCAATAATAAAACATTTTAAACTGTTTTAAATTGAAATTTTAAAAATAAGTTGACCTTGGTCACGTAGAGTCAAGTTTCCTGACCTCAAGAAATATGCAAAATAATTGGCTTTGGTAGTTTTATGGTCTTGTCAAGTTTCAATGAAATCCATTGAGGACTTAAGGCAGGAGACCATGTTGATACCATCTTCGTGGTCTACTCATTTATTTATTTATTTAAATATTTGTTTAAGTGTAACAAAAAAACTACATTTTTGGCAATCATTTTTAGCATGGAGATCGATTTGATGAATGATGATGGCCCTGTTTCCGTTCCCGTCCCTTTTTTCGTAAAATTTATCAGAAAGCAAAATAAATTTTCACTCGTAAAATACTTGACTTTACTAATTGACAACTACAAACACAGTTTCAAAGCTAGTTAGTTAACAAAGCAGAGAAGTTTGTAGTGTTTTGTTTAGCTGAACAGGCAGCAGTTGAGCGAGTAGATCGGAAGAAATGGTGTGCAATTTCAAAATTGTTTTGGGGTGAATTGATGAACGAATATCTCCGTTAATTAAAACAACTTTAAAATACAAAAATTAACTTCCATCATTATTAAATTGTGATAAACTTGATTATTAATTGAATTGATGTTTTTCACGTGTTGATCGCAGACTCGTTGTCATCGTACGTTCTCCTTTTTTATTTACGCCCAACTTTCCTTCCCAAAAATAATTAATTAAACTACTCACGAATATTCAGAATACCAAACCACTTATCACTTAAGTTACACACTAGTTTGTTAATTGTTTTTGAGTAGCACTGCCCAACAATACAAACAGCGGATCCCCGGATTGGGATCTCAGCTGCGGGTAGTGCTCATACAATTAATTACGCACACACTGCAATGATGTCAAGTAATAAAATACAATATCACTTTGCACGCCTGAGCTACTTGTGAATTTTTAAATGTTGATTTAAATATCTTGAAACAGCGAAAGTGGCAGGACATTTCATACACTTGTATGGCTTTTCTCCGGTATGAATTCTCATATGACGTTCCAAATTCCCCTTTACAGAAAAACGTTTTCCACACAAATTGCATTTGTACTCCTTCATTTGTTGATGAACCACCTTAATGTGATTTTTTAAACTTCCACGTATGGTAAACGATTTCGAGCACAATTCACACGTGTAGGCTTTCAATTTAGTGTGAACCACCATATGCGTATTTAAATGACTTTTGTTTAAAAACTTCTTATCACAAATTGTACATTTATGCCGCCTGATGTCATTGTGGACATCCTCATGTTGCTGCAGATAACCCCTAAGTGAAAATGTTTTGGGACAAAATTTACAATGATATGGCTTCTCTCCAGTATGTAATTGTAGGTGTCTTTTTAGAGCCTGATAAGATCCCAGAAACTTGTCGCATAAACTGCATTTGTACGGTGTTTCTGTTTTATGTGTATTCAAATGTTTTTTTAATTGGGATTTCTCGACAAAACATTTTTGGCAACGTTCACATTCAAATTCTTTTATCCCACTGTGCAGTATCTGATGTGTTTTGAGATATTGTCCACTGGAGAACGACTTTTGATAGAATGAGCACTTGTATGGTTTCTCTTGCGTGTGGCTTTGTATGTGACTATTTAATTGGTCTAAGGTTACAACGGATTCGTCACACAACTCGCACGAGTAAGGTTTCTCATTAGTATGAGTATGGTAGTGAGTAAAAAGTCTGTGAACATTTGCAAAAGATTTGTTGCAAAATTCGCACAGGTGAGTTCCAAAATGAACGTTCATATGTGCAACTAAACATTCTTTCCAGCAAAATACTTTTGCACAATCGTCACATTTAAATCTCCGAGGAGCCATTTTTTTGGCAAACGAATATTATTTTACGTTTGGATTCGAAGGAAATTTAAAAATATGAAGTGTCCTCGGCTACTTGGAAAATTCATATGCTAAGTTAACTTGAATAATTAAGTTATCGCACGTCAATTAATTAATAATAGAAAAATTGTCACTTGAAACCCACTTTTAGCAGGAAAAAATGGATTAGAAATAATAACATTCTCCTCTTACAATTAGCAAATGAATTTAAATACGTTCCCGTAAAGTAGAAAGAACAACAACAAGACGATGATTTTTCTATGAGTTTTTAAACGAATAACTTCGAGTAAATATATTTAAAATACAGTTTTGCTTAAGAAGTGAGCATGCGCCCACTTGCAATATTATAGAATGTGATTATATATTGTAGTTGCAGTCAACCACGTTTCCTTACATTTACTGGGCTCTTAACGTAGATGTTTCCTTTTGCATACCCATTTGAGCGGTAGTAAGACCGTGCTTGTTCTTCAAGTAATTTTGTACAAACAGCAGGCATATTAATTCTTTTCACTCCTTTATCCTTCTTTCAATACAATTTGTATTTGGATGCACTCATATGCACACACACACAAGTTGAACCGCATAATATAGTACTTGAGCATGCATGTTTTCATGTAGTAAATCCAGTATATCTTATATAATTTTAAATTTTCTCGTATGAATAGAATATTTGTTAAGCAAGAATTATGACTAACTGGTCTACAAAATACTTTGAAGTATAGAATGCTACTGCAACAGATTTAGGGAAATAGAAGGATAGGTCACCGATTTTTCATATATAATAGGTACATTTTATTATGTAGTTACTCTATCTCCTTGGATTTCGAAATTACATGTTGCGATGCAGAGTCCGTATGAAATCTATGTTGCTTTGTAAAAAGTTGGCTTGCATTTGGTTTGTTTTGATTGTTAAAAAAATGCATGAAAAATTATCGGCAATGC